>VKON01004199.1:6908-27740 GCA_009741485.1 Malurus cyaneus samueli
AGTGCGGAGTTAAAATCAAGCACCCAGTTGAGGTGCATGTACACTAATGCATGCAGCATGGGTAAACAACAAGAGAGCTAGAAGCATGGTACAGCAACAAAGCTCTGATGTAGTTGCCATCATGGAACATGGTTGGACAGCTGCATAACTGGCGACTGCAATGGATAGCTACAAGTTCTTCAAGAGAGATGGGAGGAGAGAGAGGTAGAGGGGTGGCTCTTTATTTAGAAATTTTTTACGTCATGGAATTGAAACTAATGATGATAGAGTGCCTATGGGTAAAATCAGGGGAGGCTAATAAGGCTGACATCCTGGTGGAGTCTGTTTATGACCACCCAACCAGGAAGAAGAGGTGGATAATATTCTACAAGGCAGCTGGAGAGTGTTTCAAGATTACCAACCTTGTTCTTTTGTAGGTGACTTAACCTACAGACATCTGCTAGGAATTTAACATAGCAGGACACAGGCAGCTAGATGGTTTCTTAGAGAGTTGCGTAGAGGCACAACTTCTTTGTCACAGCTGGTGAGGCCCTACAGGGAAGGACTCCACTGACCTGCTCTTTGCAAACAGTGAAGGGCTGGTGGGAGAGGTGGTTGGAGGTTGTCTGGGGCACAGTGATCATGAAATATAGTTTTCATATTTGGTGAAAAAGGAGAGAATAAAAACTTACACATGGGACTTCAGGAGGGCAGACTTTGGCCTATCGAGAGACTTATTTGAAGAGTTCCTTGGAAGTGCCCTTAAGAACAAAGGAGTTCAGGAAGGATGGGTGTGCTTCAAAACAGAAATCTTGAAGGCATAGAAACAGACTGTCCCTATGTGCTGAAAGATGGTTGCAGGAAAACGACCAGCTGCATGGCAAGAGCTTTTGAAGGAATTAAGATAAAAAAGTTGTATACCTTGGAAGGGTCAGATATGTTAGGAAATGTTTAAGGGGGTTGCTAGGGCATGTTGAAAAAAAGAACAGGACAGCAAAAGCCCAGTTAGAACTCAAACTGGCAACTTCCGTGAAGGACAATAAAAAAAGATTTTATAAATGCATTAATGGCAAAAGGAAAGGTAAGGAAAACATTCTCTATTAGATGTGGGAGGGAATTTAGTAACTAAAGATGACGATAAGGCAGAGGTAGTGAAAACCTTCTTTGCCTCAGTTTTCAACAGAAAGACAGGTTGTCCTCAGGACAGCTGTCCTCTTGGGCTGGTGGATGGTGTCAGGGAGCAAAATAGTCCCCCTGTTAGTCAGGAGGAAGCAGTCAGAGACCTGCTGAGCTGCTTAGATGCTCATAAATCTATGGAACCAGATGGGATCCATCCTAGGGTGATGAGGGAGCTGGTAGATGAGCTTGCAAAGCTGCTCTCATCCTTTACCATCAGTCCTGGCTCACTGGGGAGGTCCACGATGACTGGAAGCTGGCCAATGTGACACCCATCCACAAGAAGGGCCAAAAAGAAGGAGCTGGGAAACTACAGGCTGGTTAGCCTGACCTTGATGCTAGGCAAGATTATGGAACAGATCATCTTGAGTACCATCACACGACACATAAAGGATGGCCAGGGTATCGGACCCAGCCAGCATGGATTTAGGAGGGGTGGGTCATGCTTGACCAACCTGATATCCATGTATGACCAGGTGACCTGCCTGGTGGATGCAGGAAAGGCTGTGGATGTTGTCTGTCTGGACTTCAGCAAGGCCTTTGACACTGTTTCCCACAGCATACTCCTGGAAAAGCTTGCAGCCCTTGGCTTGGATAGGTGCACTCTTTGCTGGGTTAAGAACTGCACTGGATGGCTGGGCTCAGAGAGTGGTGGTGAATGGTGCTGCATCCAGTTGGCGGTCAGTCACTAGTGGGGGATCCCCCAGGGATCTGTGTGTCGCTGTTTGGGCGGTTGTGACACAACATGCATGTCAGTAGCCTTGCAAAGAGCCAAAAAGCTGCTTATTCAAAGCATCAGTCTCATTTATTTACTCTTGAATGTTTATCGTTCATGTTACATATTCACTGGCTGCTAAACTACTACAATAGATTCATTGGCTGTTATTCAACTACTACACATGATTATTGGTTACCTATGGTCTAAGCATTCAGGCACTCAGAAAAACACCAGGTGCAGTTTTGTTGCTGTTTTCTCCATCTACTCTTTTAGATTTCTTACTTCTGTTGGTGCTACATTCTCACGGGTAGGAATTTGTTATCTTTCTTCTCACTGACTTTTCTCATGAATGGAGGCTAACCATATCCGAATCCTTCTCTGGTTGTCCAAAGTGACAGGAGAGAGCAAGAGTATTACAAGGATAACAAGACCCCTGTTTTATAAGTTTTACTTATCTGTAATGATGGGTTAGATTTTTAGTTTCTATATTTTCATGTATCTGTATTCTTATACTTCTCTATAAGCACTAAAAACTACCGTTCTCCCATCTTTAGACAAAATAATTCCTCTCTGAGCCTGAACTCCAGGACACTCACTGCCTCACGAGCCCAAAATATTGAAAACAACAGCAAGTTGGGGGGGGGGGGGGGGATCAAGTTAGGTGGTTCCATTCCACCCTAAAGTATCAGTGGGGAATTGAGGCCCAATCTGTTAATAAGACAGGAACTTATAAAGGGAAAGATCATGACTCAGGATCCATTTTGGGTGTAGCCTCGGAGGAGGCTTTTGTCTTCCCTAATATACCAATAGGCCTGGATTGAAGTTGTCTATTCTCATTCTCTTAAGTTTGTCTGTCCTCTGTTTCAGGTGAGCCTTGTTTTAGGCAACAGTAACATCTCCCCCTTTTTTATTTTTTATGCAAAGGGTTCATGTACTCTAATACAGAACAGTCTGCACCTGTAAAGCATTATCTTAGCAAGACTACTATTGATTGTTTGTTACACACAAAATAAAATACATGGGATACATACACAATCCAATAAAAACCCATCAAAAACAACCATGCCACTGAAAAGAGACCACAGCATAGGAAACCAAAAAGATGGAGTCCAATGTCGTAGGAAGAGAATGCTTCTTCTGCACTTGGAAATAGTGGCAACATTCTAGAGCTCATATGGCCAGAGCTTGGGAACATGCAGTTAGGCGGGAGGGAGCCCATAGCTGGAATGCTGACTTTGACATTACTAGAAATGACTGAAGCACCAACTCCACGTTGGCATGTGAAGACCTTTTGGTTCTGGACAGAAGGCTTCACCCAAGGCTGGAGCCTCGAGGTTTAAGATATCACAGGGCACGCTGATCCCTTCCTCGGATGTTTGGTCTCACTTCCCAGCAGAACTCCTAAACTAAACTGGAATATCAGGCTGCAGGAATTACAAGCATGCAGGCTAAGGGATACAGGGGAATGCATAGAGGGTACAGAAAATGTAAAAAGGAAAAGCAAAAATCAGCAGGCATCATTGACAGATAATACCTTTCCCTTTTTATCTTTCAGCAATCCTGCTTTTTATTTATCTTTTCTTGCATTTTTCCCCATTCAAACCAGTTGCTTACTGGCCAGGGATCGTTAGTTTCAATATAAATACTGTGCTTCCATAAATGATCTGCTAAGTCTTTTGTCTGTGTTTCCAGACCGTTTTTCATGACCCTGCTATCATCGCTGTGCCAATTTGTTAAGCCTGTGAGGGGAGAGTTTAGATGGCCCTTGCCTTTCCCCAGGTTTCTGTCAGTAGGCAGGAGCTTTTATTGAGGTGGCCAGTACCCCCAAACCACTCTTGCTTGCAAGTTCTTAATAGTGACTGATCAGGCTATTACAACATTAATTATTTATTGAATAGACACAGGAAAACAGACATAAGACTTTAACAGACTTCTTACTACACAGACTAAACGAAACACTCCTAACACTACTAGTAGGTTCATAAGACAGTGCACGATAATAAAGGTACCTATATTACAGCTAGCAAAGAAATAGTATAGATTAGGAGCCAATGTCACCTACCAATGAATGATAATGGTGTACAAAAAGGCTCCTTTTGCTCAGCTTCTAGAAGAATAAATTGGTGTCAACGTCTCGACTTCAAGGAGAACTCCCCAGACACTCAGACAGTGTGTAAGAAATTTCTGATTTTATGAAAATTATAGTGGTCTTTTATAGTTTGTAAAAGTCCTGTGTCTGTCAGTCATGAATTTTTGCTTATCCTTTCCCATGCTTTCAAAGCAGGATATTTATTGCTGGCTAAGGATGTTTTTCAGCCAAGATAATTCACCACAAGGCAAGCTTATTCAGGCTTGACGGAGCCATGGGGGAAAAACAGATAAGCTTTTACTGTTTCAGGGGTAAATTGTCCTGTCACACTGGGTTGGGAGGCAGGGTGGTTGGAACAAGATGATCTTCAAGGTCCCCTTCTGTTCCAAACCATTCTATGATTCTGTGAAGAAACACTGATCTATAATCACTGTTCTGCTATACATAAGACCGGAACCTGTGTAGCTTGTTTCCCTCTCCCTTCCTTTTCCTATTTCATTACAGTGCTTTTTCAAAGAGTCACTGATAAGGAAATTGGGATCCTCAAGTTTTGAAAAGAAACTTTACTGCTGCTTCTTAAGAACTGAGCAGGTGTAATTCAATGTAATCAAGTAGAATACCTCACATAGCACAATCCTGAAAACTTCTGTAGATGCTTATTTTTGCCTTTGAGTAACACCAATAAAGGTAAGGGAGGTACATTAAGGCAGTTTTGGATTACACAGACTGAATATTTCCTTGGAGAGCCAGTACTAATGTGGGAACAGATATGTGAATTTTTGTAGTTGTTAGAACAGTGGGAATTGTACTGCTGTGTGCACCTTTCTGTAGCTCACAAAACTCCCTAGTTCTGACATCTATCTCAAACTGTATGTACTAGTGTCGTGGTTTGACCCTGGCCGAATGCCAAGGCACCCACAATGCTTCCCTCCCCACCCCCAGGAGAGGCAGGGAAGAGAAAGAACCAATTAACACAAAGATTTATGGATTTAAGATAAGAATTACCTGAAAGAAAGATTTTTTTTCTGCTCTGTGATTGTCCAAACAGGCTGTAACTTAAGTTGCAAAATAGATTTATTACTAAAACTACTAAAAAACTACCCTGCAAAAAGGGGAGGGAAGAACAAAGGCAGAGAGAAAATTTATGAGGAAAAAAAAAATGGATGGTTTAAGACACCTGTCTCTCTCCCCTTTTGCCCCCATCCCTCCTGCCTTCCTGTGCAGAGGGAGCAGGGGGTGGAAGTTTTCTGGTCAGTCCATCACCACGGTTTGTTTTCCATCACCAAAGAAGGGTTCTTATCTTGCTCCAGGCTGTGGGTTCTTTTCCCAGGAACAGACAATATATCAAACTGCTGATGACCTGGTTTTCTTTCCTTTACTTCATTCACAGGGAAGGGAAGCAGTCCTCCAAGGCTGGCTCTCTCCATAATTGGGAGCAAAACTTTACTCTTCAGTCTTAACACAGCTCCCTCAGGCATTCACTCCTCCAGCATGGCCACCACCCCCAGCTACATTAGTCCTCCAAGGCCAGGTCCTTATATCTCCGTCTCCAACTGGACACAGTCACCTCGGGAACAGCTTGTTTTCCTCCATGTCAGCCCATAGTTGCAAAGTACCTTCTCCTCCTCCATCTCCCTGACCTGATGTCTCCATTTTTTTCTCAAATCCCTCATGTCCCTTCCACGTGAAGGGAAGACTAAGCTAAGGCTAATGCAGCTGCTGCAAACATTTGTTTTGAATTTCTTCTTAAATAATCATCATAGGTGTAACCACATCTCCAATTGGCCCAGGCTTGGCCAGCAGCATGTCCATCACCTTCAGAGCCATCAAGATTGGCTCTAAAACACAGGCGGGGCAGGCTTTTGTGGACATGATGAAGAAGACTTCCAGGATCTTCTCACAGGAGCCATTTTTGTGGTTCCCCCCACCACAAAAAAAACCAGACCAAGCAAAACCAGCACAATTAGTCAACAAATACTGTTTGGTAAGGCAAATATTAACCTGCGCTAGTAATGAATAACATTATTCAGAAAATAACCACATTTCTATCCAACTCCAGGATCAACAAACTTGGACGATCCTGACTCCCTTAAACCCTGTTCATATTCATGTTCTGGTTTAACCCCATCCCACAACTAAGAACCACACAACTGCTCACTCACTTCCCTGGGTGGGGAAGTTAAATAGGTAAAGCAAAAACAATGAAAGCAAGCAAAGCAAAACAAGGAATTCATTCACTACTTCCCATCAACAGGCAGGTGTTCAGTCACCTCCAGGATAGCAGGGCTCCATCACACGGTTACTTGGGATGACAAAATACTATAACTCTTAATGTCCCCTCTTTCTCCTTCTTCACCCAGTTTTATATGCTGAACATGACATCATATGTTATGGAATATCTCCCTTTGGTCAGTTGGGGTCAGCTGTCTTAGCTGACAAGTAGTGTTCACTCTGGTGGGATGGTATGAGAAGTAAAAAAGGCCTTGACTGTGTAAACACTGCTCAACAATAATGAAAATATCCCTGGGTTCTCAACCCTTTCACAGAAATCCAAACATAGCCCCATACTGTTGGAAATTATACCATTTAAAAGTTTTTTATATACATAGTCAAAGATTTTGTTTGCCTTTTGCCCCAAGGGAAGGGCACTGAAGTTTTTTCCACGACATAGTTCCACCACGTGAAGCCTGATGAGCTTAATGATATGGGGGGACAAAAGAGTTAATAACAACTGCTAAAGTACACCGATTCAGCTAGCCTTACATTTATCTTGCTTACTGGGCATTGCTTATCTAGCCTTACATTTATCATACTTACCAAGTATTGTAAAGAGGAAGACACCTGTGACGATTCTATTTTTGGACCCTAAACCAGTAAAAAACAACTCAGAGGTTGGCTATACCAAGGAGCCAGGAGCATGTGCAAGGACCAAGGGTGAAAAGTAGTCTAGAAAGATGCAACTTAAGTTATTCAGCCTTCTGACCATTCTGGAGCATATATGTATCTTCTCTCAATTATGTTATGTTATCTGAAAGCCATAAAATTTCGTGTTAATTGGGCTTTTCCTCTCCCTTCGGCCTCTCCGGTGTGGGGGGAGGGAATGTCGTGGGTGCAGTGCTTTTGCTTTTGGCCCAGTTCAAACCACAACATGTTGGTGCCGTGACCCGATAAGGGAAAAAGGGGTTTAAACCCACAACACATGGAATGGGAATAGGTTATGAATATGCATAGGCATATTCAGTAACAATGCATATGTATCCTGTAACCCAGTATAAACCGAGAAGCTGTACTGCAAAGGCATGTGTGTCTTTGGGGTGACCTCCCACGCACTCAGCGCTGAGAAATAACATACCTACTTTACAACTTTAAAGAGTTGTGGAGTCTTTCCACGTATCATTTTGGCGAGCCAGGCAGGAGGTGCTCTGTTCGGCTGTAGGATCGACTGAGAGGTGGATGTCCAGGCACGCCCCGGGACTTTCCTGGAGGAACTCCACCTCTCAGCTTGCTCACTGCGGGAGCAGACAACAGTCTGCTGGGACTGCGGACAAGCGGTATGTTTATGTTTAGGGTTTAGGAAGCCTTTAAATTGTACGCTTGGCCAGGGTTGCTGGTAAGTCTGGTGCAAAGCTCTGCCCCTGTGGTAGGGTTCACTGACTGATAGAGCAGCTGCTAGCGATCCTAGTAGCAGATTGAGTAAACCCTAAGTGTGCTGCAAGAGATCCCGGGAACGGATAGCCGTGAGAGTGGGTAATTTTTGTGTTGTGTACCTGAAAGTGTGTGCCTGCGTGCCTGAGATGCAGACCAGGTTAACTGGATCTGCAAAGTGAGTGCGGAGTCTTTCTAACCTCGGTTCCATATCCCCACGAGGAGACCAGCCGGTGAAGAGACAAAGTGAGTGATCTTGTGTTGTCTTTGTGAAAAGTGCACTGTAACATCGTGGCCACCCATAGAACCCTTCCCTTTCCCCAGTGGCTATACTGAAGGAATATAGCCCTGACCCCTTTGACTCTATGTGTATGTAACATAGCACTAACCCAACAACAGCATTCATGGGTATTGACACAGTGTAACTTTTGCCAATCTAGGAGATATTATTCTTTCACCTGGCTCCAGCAGACAGAGAAGGTTGCGGAGCCAGCAGAGGTGTGTGGATTGCTTGGAGATTAGGGGGTTCAGTATGGAAAAAGTAGAGTGTGGATTAGAAAACCGAATTTCAGAGGACGTTAGTGTGCTGGAGGAGCATTGGGACACAACCATTCTGCTTTATAAAAATAGAAGAAAAACTAAACACGGGAAACTTCCTAAATGGATGATAGAAGAATATAAAAAGGAATTCGATTGGGTAATGCAATTTTGGGATGAACTTTAGGTCATTGAGCCCTGAATGAATGAATGAAATATGAATTTTTGTTTGTGGGTAGGAGCAGGAATTATTGTATTAATTGTACTTTTCGGAATTTGCTGGGCCATGGGAGTTTGTGAGTGCAGTATACCCTGTATTTTAGTTTTAATTTTTCATAACGGCTAGTTCACAAAGGATAACCTCTTTGCGGTGGTTTGGCTTGGAGGAGTGGGAATATATAAACCCAGTATCGCTTAAGATTACTAGAGAAGGTGTGCCATACTATTACGAGGGAGTTTATAGATCACCAGCAGGTGTTGCCGTTAGTCGAGCTTCTAACGGCGCGACGACCTGGTTCGCGGCGCGGCACGGCGGTCACCCTTTGACCACACGGACGATCGAACACTGGCATCAAAATGATGGATGTCAAATGGCGTTTATTGATACGTGAAACGCTATTATATAGTGTGAGATTTGCGATGTCACTTGCGCCCAGCAACAGTATATTAAACATAATTGGCTACAGGGAGAGGGGTCCTATCTGCGCGTACATCGCGAGATCTTCCGCATGATAAGCCCTGACTGCCACAAGCAGGAAACTTGTTAGCCTGTGATTGGGAACAACCCGCAATAGAAAACCTAGGACATGTACAGCATGCTGGGGGACCACTTGGGTCACGAGGGATATTGTGCCTGGCATGCAGATGCTAGTGTCATCTGAATACATTTCAAAGTGGCACGAAGCGTGGGTTTTGTTGCAGTGCATTATGTGCTTCCTGGAGGTGGAAATGCCACACTCAGGTAAAACGACAAGTCTACTTGCCCTGAAGTGTAGAAGACTTCCCCTTCTGATTTACATGTGGAACCCAGACCATCATCAAACTAGTTTTGTCATGGTTTTACTTGGTCTAATTTTTTGGTGGTGGGGGATGGGACCGAGAAACCACAAAGATGGCTTGCTGTGAGAAAGCTCTGGAAGTTTTCTCCTTCTTCTCCAACAAAAGGAACCCTGCCCCCTGTGTTTTAGAGCCAATCCATCATTGGCTCTGGGTTGATGGACAGGCTACCCATCAGGCCTGGACCAATTACACAGGATAGTTACAACCTCTGTGATGACGTATTGTCCTGTAATTAAGAAAGAATTCATAACAAGATAGATGCGGCTGCCATGTTTTAGCTTAGGTTGATAGCATGCAGTTTTAGTGTCTTGCACTGGGAAAAACAGAGCAGAAGGGTGAAGAGATGTAAGAAAAAATGAGACTGAAGATCAATAAGGAGGAGACTGGATGATTTGCTTGCTGTGGTTCTCAAACAAGCTAGAGGAGATAAGTTGTTCTTGAAAAAGACTATTTCAATCAATATTGAGAGAGAGACTTGAATAGGAAAAAGAGAGCGACTTTGCTGTGAGGAAAAAAAACCCTGGCATTTCCTGAGGACGGACCTGAGTTGATTAAGAACCAAAGAAAAGCAGAATGGGTGCTCCCCCACGCGACTTTTGATGCTTTAGAAGAAGCTGTGCTTGTGCAAGGGGTTTGATATGTCGATTGCACGCCGCGAAAAACAACGTAGTGCCTGGCCTGAAGGACATGCTTCTCTTCTCCTAACGAGTAAAAAGAAATTTTTTCCCTGCCATTAGCAGTTCACACTGACTGTTTCTCGGAAAGGACACCTCCCACAGCTGGAGCTGTAAAAATGTTTCTCCTGCGACGCTTGACAACAGCTGAGTGTTTTGGTCTGTGTTAGACTTTCATTCCTGCCCCCTTTTGTGTGTGGGAAAACATGGGGATGGAGAGGGATGGGACCTTGGAAAAAAGAGACGGGTCCCCCGGAAAGGATAACAAGAGTCTTAAAATGTCCATTTTAATTTTCTTCTCTTTGTAAATATCCCTATCTCTGTTTTCCCAACCAGTGCCATAATACTTTTTAGTAGTGTGTAGTAATAAATCTATTTTTGCAACTTAAGTTATGCATCCTGCCTGACCATTCCTGGAGCACATAGGTATCTTTCCCCAATTATGCTATGTTTATCTCAAAGCCATAAAATTCTCGTGTTAATTGGGCTTTCACTCTCCCTCTCCGGTGGGGGAAGGGAGAGAACGTCCTGGCTTAATCAGCACAGTCAAAACCACCACATTCTGGTGCCGTGACTTGGATAAGGGAAACATCAGGTTTTAACCCACGACATGTTGTGCAAAAGACTTTATTTTTCCAGAGAATGGAAAGTATGGGTATAGAAAATGGGAATGAGACATAATTCATTGATAATCAGATAAAGAAATCGAGACCCCAGTTAAAGCAAGCCTAAACCGGGGAAGACATCACATTCACAGAGACTCAGAAGTGGAATATAGATCCGCTAACCCCACTTTATTAAGGTTGAACATGCCTTTTATAACCAATTCTGGTGTACTTCATGAATATTCTAAGTAGATACTTCTTGATTGGTCATTTTAAAAAACACATCTTGATAAGGGCTGCATATTGTAAGCTTCTGAGAGTATTGCATCAGAAAGGGGGGGGCTCGATAAGAAGCCTTAAAAAAAAGAAGCAGGGACTGCCTGTATGTCTGTTTGTTAAGATTAACTTAGCTGTGGTCAGCAAGCCCTAGAGCTATCAGCTACATGCTGGCCACACCCGCTGTAAAATTCATGCATCTCTAATACATCTCCCCTGTTTTCTTTAAGCTGAGATAGATTTGCTTGAAGGGCCTGATTCAATACTCTCTTCAGCATCCCTTGTAAACAAGCAAAGATACAAGGTCCAAAAAGCAAAACCAACAACAAAATCAAAAGAATAGTAACACACTGTTTGACAACATCTTTTAACCATCCTGAAATGCCTAAGGAGCTGAGCCAGGCATCAAATGGGCTGGTGACTTCTATTATCTTTTGGGTGTGCTGTTTGAGCCACTGAAGTTGCTTGTGAACGGACTCACTATGGGTGGATAGATTAAAGCAGCACATTCCCTCAAAATCTTCACACCCGTGTCCATGAGCCAACAGTAAGAAATCTATAGCCGCTCGATTTTGTAAGATGGAGTGTTTAAGAGTATCCACATCTTGTGATAACTGTTCAATAATTGCGGTGGTAACATTCGATTGTTTAACAGTCCAGCAGGCCAGCTTCCCCAGCATAGTGGTGGAGTGCGCTGCAGCTAGTCCTGGGACTAAGGCGGATGCAAAGAACCGAGCGGCTCTCCCCCAAAGCTCTACCTGGTCATCACAGTTAGAATCTAACTTGTTGAGGCCTCTCTTAAAACGTTTACGAGCCAGGCTGTTTCTCAGAGCTTGGATTGCGGTCTTATTGGGGGCTAAAAGTGTTAGCTTTCCTAGGTAGCAAGGCTCCCCATGGGCATATCTGGGTATGCCGTGCCAGGCTTGATCACCGCAAATAAGGAAAACATTTTCAGGGAGAGCCATAGCACTTTTGTTGGCCCAGATGCGGATATGGCCTGATCCCCAACCATAGGGGCGATGCCGTCCGCACTGGCAAGGGCCACCGAATCCTGAATGTTTGGGTCTTATCCATGTTGTAACCTCATTGATTTTCCACCAAAAATTGCCCAAATAGATGCAGCCCGTTTCTTTCTTCCCTAAGGGAAAGGATCCTGCTAAATTTAATTATTGCGGGTCCCAAGGCAAGGTCTGATTCAAGCTACTTAACAGCAGCGCAGTGCAGTAGCTGTCATTCATATACGGCTTACATGATTTGGTGGAATAGTTTGCAAAAGACCTGCTGTTAAACCCCGGCAACCCGATCAAGCACGTTTGGAACGGATCAGAGGCCGATGCAAGAGCCAAACAAAAGGATTTAGTATTTGTTCGGTTGGCCCAGGTAACCCACATATTCTGTCTGACATCTACATCCTTCAATATACCTTCGCCTGGTAGACCCTTCAGCATCAAAACAATAAATCCAAAAAACCAACTTGCTCCCATCCCCATTATTTCACAGTGAGCGAACAAACCGATATTTAAACAGAGTAAAGACAGCAAACCTTGGAATAGTGACAACAATAAGGTAACAACAATAAATTTTTATAACTATATCAGCTGAAGGCTGTATTGTTATTGATTTGAGGCAGGGTCAGGGGTAGTCCTTTGTGCTGCTCCTTCAGATGTTTCTCCGACAGCCTCCGCAGTACTTTGTGAGGAATGGTTGTGCCCTAAGGCTGGTCTCGTCCAGCGGGCCGGGATCCACTTGGAGCCTGTTGGAGCAGAAACACACAAATACCCTCTGCCCCAAACGATAACTTTAGCTGGTCCCTGCCAGACACCAGTCTCTGGGTCTCGATACCGGACCCAGAGGTCAGTTTCCCGTCCTTTTGCCTTCTTTTTTTCTTCCCAAAATGCAGCACCGCTGATGGCATTGCGGAGTCTCCAAACACACATAAGTGGTTCATTACAAATAATGCTTTCGAGAGTCTCTCTTGTGGGTCTGATATTTCTGTATACTTATCCACATATCTCTTTAACGTGCCATTAACTCTCTCTACTATGGCCTGCCCTGTGGGGGAATAGGGAATTCCAGTTGTATGTTTGACACCCCAAGATTTTAAAAACTCATTCACTCTCTTACTTATGTAGGCTGGGCCGTTGTCAGTTTTTATTTGCTTGGGGACTCCCATCACTGCAAAGCAGCTGGTAAGGTGTCTGATCACCTGGGAGGCTTTTTCCCCAGTTTGAGCTGTGGCCCACACATACTTGCTGTGTGTATCGATGGTGACATGGATGTATTTTAAGCGCCCAAAGCTGTTAATGTGGGTGATATCCATTTGCCACAGCTCATTAGCCTCCAGGCCTCTGGGATTTACTCCCAAGCCCAGGCCCTGCCCCCCATTGTGATAGCTACAAATGGGGCAAGCTCTTACAATAGCAGTCGCTTCTGAAATTGAGATGTTGAATTCCCGTCTCAGCCCTTTTGCATTTTGGTGAAATACTGAATGAGCCTCACGAGCCAACCTCTGCTTTGATAGAGGGGAATCTTGGTTAATCGCCACCAACTTATCAGCTCGTGCGTTTCCCTCTCCTAAACCGATATCCCATTTGTGACTCCTTATATGAATAACTGAATAAGGCTGTTCCCTTAATTTTAAAGCCCTCTGTAGCTGAATAAGCAATTCAAACAATCTCGGATTAGAAACCTCCTTAATAGCAGCATCCTCAATTCTCTTAGCCACCCCAGCTACATATAGAGAATCTGTGACCACATTTACTGGATCTTTGAAATTTAACATTGCCCAAGTAACTGCTAACAATTCCAAAGTTTGTAAGGTGTCTTTTTCTTCTGCAGGCAGAATTTTATGTTTCCAAATCTGCTGCTCCTGCCAGGTAACAGCAGCTGTCCTTGATCTCTTTCCAGCGTCAGTATAAACTGTAAGGGCATTTGGAATTGGTTCTTCTTTTCTTTTAGGTTGTTGTATCCAGTTAAGTTCTCCAATCCAGCGCAGCGGGGGTGTTTTAATATTCTCCGTTGTGACAATGCTGCTGGATTCCAGCAGGGCTTCCTGTAAATCCTGACTATTCTGCAGGTACCATTGTAAGGAGTCCTTCTTAATGGGAAGCCGAATGACAGATGGTTCCTGCCCAGTTATTTGTATAATCCGTTCTCTACCCCTTTTTATCAGCTGTGCCAACACCTCAATTTTAGTAACCAAAGTCTTAGACTGTTGTAACGGCGGGGAAATCCACTCTAATACCCAAGTTTCTCCCGTGCTCTTTAACAACTGCGTTAAAGCACCCAACAAATGAGATGTACTGTACCAGACTGTAAGATCGATGGGGAGACAGGGATGCCTGCGGCGAACCTGTCCCTGAGTAATGCAGTCTGTGATCTGTTGCAACACCTTGTGGTGACGAGGCGTTAATGTAACAGGCTTACAAGGATCTCTGCCTCTCAAAAGCAGACGCAGTTCCTCCAACAATTCATTTGGGATACTGACTATGGGTTTCAGCCAGTGTAAATCCCCGAGCAGCTTTTGGGCATCATTGAGCGTCTCAATAGGTGTTTTAAGAACCAATTTCTGCGGAGTTATAATTTGATGGGACAGAGTCCAACCTAGGTATTTCCATGGAGCACTTCACTGAATTTTCTCGGGAGCAATAATCAAATTGTTCTGGGCCAGCGTATCCCGAATAAGCTCTACTTGCTGGTCTGTAAATTCCTTGGGCTGAGCAAAAAGCACATCGTCCATATAATGATATATTACGGTACGCGGCCACTGCTTCCTTAGAGGCTGCAGGGCATTGTCCACAAAAAGCTGGCATAATGTGGGGCTATTCCGCATACCCTGCGGCAATACAGTCCATTCAAAGCGCTGATCTGGCCCTTCTCGATTTAGCGCCGGCAGTGTGAATGCGAAGCGTTTTGTATCGTCATTATGCAGTGCAATAGTGAAAAAGCAATCCTTTAAATCTATAATCAACAAGGGCCAATTATAAGGTAGCATCGAAGGACTGGGCAAGCCGGACTGCACTGGTCCCATTGGCTCCATTTGTTCATTAACCGCACGCAGATCTTGTAAAAGACGGTACTTCCCGGACTTTTTGCGAATTACGAAAATCGGGGTGTTCCACAGGCTTGTGGATAAACGCAAATGCCCTTGATGTAACTGCTGTTGGACGAGCTCGTGAGCAAGCTGCAAACTTTCCCATTTTAAAGGCCATTGCTTAACCCATACTGGCACATTTGTTTTCCAAGTAATGGGGATTGGGAAAGTACGAGCAATGACCATTAGACTAAATGGTGATCGTTAGTAAGCACCACACCGAGCTGTGTAAGGATATCCCGCCCAATAAGGCACTGTACCATTGGCGGCAGCTGCACAATAGAAAAAACGGCAGTAACAGTTTTCTCATCAATAGTTACCTGTAGAGGGGGTGATCGGTTAGCGAGAGTCATACCTCCAAAGCCTGTGACCGTCGTTGTGCTTGCTTGAACTGGCCATCGAGAGGGCCAGCACTGCGGGGCCATTATACTGGAGTCGGCTCCGGTGTCAAGGAGTCCGGTGAGGATATGCTCCTTCCCTTGGTAAGATAGTTTTATTTTCCGCTTTGGTTGCTCATTTAAATTTATTGTCATCAGAACGAGACCACCAGTGGACCCAAAGCCACCCCCCTCTCTCGGGGTGTTTTTAACAGGAGCAATGCCTTTTGTCATCTGTTCCAGGGGGACCACCTGGGCGATTCGCTGACCTTTCCAGATCTTAACGGGAGGAAAGGGTGTATAGACCATGACCATGATCTCTCCGGTGTAGTCAGCGTCGATCACTCCAGGCAGCACAAACAAACCCAGCATTGACGCTGACGATCTTCCTATAATTAGGGCTCCAGCTGGCAGGCCGTTGATGATAATGGGTCCCCTAACGGCTGTTGGAATCTTGTGGGGCTGAGCGGTAAGCAGTGTGAATTCTATTGCTGCTGCCAGGTCCATTCCGATGCTTCCCCTGGTTGCCGGCTGGAGGGCGCTGGCGGATTGTAGAGATCCGGACGGGTTGTTGCAGCTATTTGTGTCTCGGCGCGGCTGCCCTGGTGGCTCTGCGCGCTGGCTTTGGTGTTTCCCGGCCGCCGACGACAAACTTCGGTGTTGTGAGTGTTGGACTGGCAGTGTTGACACCACAATCCTTGGGCTCGGCATTGGCGGCGGAAGTGACCAGGTTCTCCGCAGCGAAAACATTTCTTATTGCCACTGGACGGGGGACCAGTGAAAGCGGCTGCAGCCCGCAGGGGTGCCAAAGCAGCTAGGACTTGATTCTGAGCTGCCTGGGCTTGTTCCTTGATACCCAGTCCCAGATCTCGAATTGCCTCTACAAGCATTGCCTGCGGACCCACTGGAATGTTGGCGATGACTTCAAGGGTTTCTTCTATAGTCCAATTTGCCCCCAGGGTGGCGAGCACATTCCTGGTGGAAGGATTACAGTTTTGGAGTGCGCATTGTTTAAGCATCGTGGTGCTCATATAGTCAGGCACACCAGCCTTTTTCATAGCGCTGGCTACACGATCAATAAAGGTGCCGAACGCTTCGTTCCTTCCCTGCTTAATACCCATGTACGCAGGGACCCCTCCTGGTTCCTTGATCTTATCTATAGCCAGTCTGGCCAGACGCATGGATTCGCGGCACTTATCTGGGCCCATTAAAGCCTGGTCCTCAGTACGTAAATGAGGTCCGCGACCTAGCAATTCATCCACCGTAATGCCTCGGAGTGGATCTCCGGCGGCTCGCTCCACCGAAACACTCTGCTGGGAGAAAGCTTGCCAATGCGCATCAAATAGCAATTGCTGGTGCTGAGTGAAGATAAGCTTTGCAATGCCCCGGCAATCATTGGGTAATAATAGCTGTGTTCCCCAGATGTAATCTATCATCTGCCTGACGGGCTCGCTAGTTACTCCATATTGGCTTACAGTGGCTCTGAGTTGTGATAAGAGCTTCCAATCGAGGGCAGTTATAGCAGCATCTATTTCCCCCGATGGCGCTGTATTGAAGACTACAGGGCAAGCAAGATCTTTTATCGCATCTACGCCCTCATTATCGCCACTATCAAGGCAGTTTTTAGCCACTGCCGTCCATACATCCCTTCTGTTCTGGGAGATGGAATCCACCCGGACACTTCCTGGTTGGGGAACTTCCTGCCTCCCCCTCCCCGTGACTTCCTGTGAGCCGCCTCCTGCCCTGTCCCCGGATACTGGCGGCGACAGAGGCAGAGGCACTTCCGGCTCCGATGGGAGGGGGACAGCCTGCGCGGACGGGTCAGTTGCTGGAGAATGGCCGCACATGGTGGCAGGCGCAGGAAGCCTGAGAGAGGAGACGGCGGGGGGCAAGGGACATTCATACCCACTCAAAGCAGGCTCTTGACTCCTTTCATGCACCACATTAGCCTGCTGAATTGCCTTCCTCTCCGCTTGCTACTGCTGTAGCTCATTATGCACTACCCGCCATAGTTTGCCCATCTTTTTAGCCACTTTATCATCTTCTAATAGGGCATCTCAAATTTTATTTCCCAGTTTTTCCCATTCACATAATTCATGTACTAAATGAGGGTTTTGAA
Source organism: Malurus cyaneus samueli (assembly GCA_009741485.1). NCBI lineage: Eukaryota > Metazoa > Chordata > Aves > Passeriformes > Maluridae > Malurus > Malurus cyaneus. Next base: position 24,256 of record VKON01004199.1, read on the forward strand.
AACAACCCTGATTACAGGCATAATCTAAGAGATCAGGTAAGTCCTTGCGGAGATCAATATGTTTAATTTGCCGTTTCCTCAAAAAAATCGTAAATAATTCAAATGCTGCTTGCTTTTCCATTTCTTAATTCCCTTTAGCGTGCGCTCCCTTTTCAGCCTTCCACGGTTCGACGGCTTCAGCCCGGTGGACCCTAATTAGGCTTGTCCAGAACCCGGTGCCCACTCTTTTTTACTAATACTTTTAGCCGTTTTCCGCTGCTTAAAAAAAACCCGTTTTTATTACTTACGACTCCCAGCCGTGATCCATATATCATTTGCTCCAGCCCGAAACGTGGAAGCCAGTGTCCGCTGACCGCGTGTTCACCTTGTTCTCCATTGTATCACATCGGAGTCACCATTATATCGGGAAGTGCCGGGGGAAACAGCACACAGACCACGAGGAATGATCCGCTGAACCCACTTTATTAAAATTGAACATGCCTTTTATAACCACTCTGGTGTACATCATGAATATTCTAAGTAGAGACTTCTTGATTGGTCATTTTAAAAAACACATCTTGATAAGGGCTGCATATTGTAAGCTTCTGAGAGTATTGCATCAGGGAAAGGGGAGGGTTCGGTAAGAAGCCTTAAAAAAAAGGGCAGGGACTGCCTGCATGCCTGTTTGTTAAGATTAACTTAGCTGTGGTCAACAAGCCCCAGAGCTATCAGCTACATGCTGGCCACACCCGCTGCAAAGTTCATAGATATCTACTACAAGAAAAGATTTGGGAAACAGAAGGAGGGAAGAAGAGAGAGAGAGTATAGTGGGATCAGGACAGAGCAAGGAGATCCCTAAAGCCAGTCCCCTCACTTGTGTTTTAGTCCATTGGAAAGATATTGCTGGAACAGGAGGGACAGAAAATAAGAAAATTCTTATTAAATATTGCAACCAATGGTGGGTTCTGTACAAATTGGATCAGGAGTTGAAATGGCCCCTTAATGGGACATTAGATTATAATTCCTTACTGCAATGAATGTTCTTTTTAAGGTGAGAAGGTAAATGGGATGAGGTTTCCTTTGCAGACATGTTCTTTTTACTCCAAAATCATCCCAAATGGCAAAGAGACTGTGGAATGGGGCCTCCCCTTGACCCTATGGTGTTGGCCCTGGAAAAGGAAAACTAAGAACAGCCAAGGGAAACTTAACAGGTGTTGCTCAGCATGAAGCATAGGCCAAAGATGCACAAGGCCAGATAAGATCCATCAAGCCGCAACACAAGAGCAGGGTTTAGCTGATCTACTAAAACCCCCCGCTAGAAGACAGAAGGAGGATGAATACTCAGAAGGAACAATCACAGCCACTCCAGTTCCTTCTCCCCGGAGCAGTCCTGTCGCATCCCAAACCAGAAAACAGGTGCTACAGGCACCTTTGCGGGAAGCGGTTGGTCCTATGGGAGAAAGGATGTTAGTTAAAGTACCCTTTTCTATGCTTGACTTGGAAGCATGGGAGAGAAATGCCAAAAATTACCGAAATGACCCAGTTAGTAATGCTAAGCGCTTTCGGTTTCTAATAAAACAGCATAATCCTGATTGGGATGACATACAATTGCTATTGGATGCATTAACAGAAACAGAAAAATAATTAGTTATAAAAACTGCAGAGGATTTGGCAGAAGACCATTACAAAACACTACAGCAGGATGTGAAGGACTATTTTCCACCTCAGGACCCCCACTGGAATCCAAACAGCTCAGCAGAAAGTTTGAAACTAAAAGAGTACCAAGAATGGGAAACAAAAGGAATGGAAAGAGCCATTCCCAAAGCTATAAATTGGTTTGTCTTGAACATGGAGGAGATAAGTTGTTCTTGAAAAGGACTATTTATCATTGAGAGAGAGAGACCTAATAGAAAAGGAGACGACCTTGCTCTGAGGAAAAAAAAAAAACCTGGCCTTTTGAGGACTGGACTAAACAGCCAAAGGGGAAGAGGATTTGCCCCCCCACGAGCTGAAGTAAGATGCTTGAAGAAGCTGTGCTCTGCCAGATGTTTGTGATAGTTGGTCTCACGCCGCTAAAAACAATGCAGTTTGGCCTTGAAGGACATTTTTTTTTTCTCCTAGAGGTAAAGGATACTCCCTTCGCCATTAGCAGTTATGCACTGACTTTCTCGGAAAAAAACTTCCACAGCTTGGAGCTGTAAGAACGTTTCTCCTATGATGCTGGACAACAACTGTAATGAGGGTTTGATCTTGTTAGAACTTTCCTTGTCCCCTGTTTGTGTGGGAAACATGGGGGGTGGAGAGGGATGACCTGGGAAAGAGACGGGTCCCGGAAAGGATAACAGGTGTCTTAAAATGTCGTTTTTTTTTTTTCTTCCTTGTAAACTTTATCCCATCTCGTTCCCTTCCCCAGTGCCGTAGTATTCTTAGTGTTTTTAGTAATAAATCTATTTTTTGCAACTTAAGTTATGCAGCTGTCTGACTATCTTCTGGAGCACATAGTATCTTCTCTCAATTATGTTATGTTACTGAAAAGCCATAAATTTTCGTGTTAATTGCTTTGCTCTCCCTTCTCCTTTCCTGGTGGAAGGAGGGAAGCTGGTGCAGTGCTTTTGTTTCAGCACAGTCAAACCACAACACCTGTATGACATCAGGTTTTGCGGACAGGTAAGAGGGGGGTGTAAAGTCAGACTCACACCCTTTCAGTAACTCTAGTTGTAAAAATCTTTCTTGACTGGGAAAATCACTTGCCTGTCCTCTTTCCTCAAAGGATATTGATTCGTTCTCACTGTCGTCCCTCTCTTTGAGCCTCAGGTGGAGGGTTTTGCCCTCCCAGGTACATCCCTAGCCCATACTCCAGGGAAAACTTGTGCCCTGCTTCTCATATCCTCTTTGATTCTGGTTTTTAAAACAGCTGAAGTATATGACCATATCCAAGGGTTAATTTCCCCTTTTTTCAGGATATTGATGCACCTAATTTTTTTCTCATGAGATGAATTTGGGCATGTCAGGAATTAATTCGATTCCCCCCACCTTAGGATACTGGCTGTCTCTACCGCGTCTACTCAGTCTTATATTAACATTTTCGCCCTCCTCCTCGCCCACCATAATATGTCACTCTCTCTTCCCTATACTGTCCCATCCACTTCTACTTCTTCCCGCGTTCAGGACGGCATAAGTATTTGCACAATGACTACTCTGCTCTAGGGTCCTTGTTTAGTGCCGGCCTGTCTGCAACCTCCCCAACTTTTTCTCCTTGAATTCTTTGATAAAACCCTCCAGGGCACATTCTAATACTTTCTAATTTTGTGCTGACTTTCTTGATTTTCTTGGAGTTTTTGCCTAATATCCCCTGCCGATTGCCTATAAACAAGGATATTAATTGTTGTCCCCCCTACCTCACTCCCAGGGTCTAACAGTGTGTGGCAGCAGGTTGTGTCCTTTAGGCTTTCCAGGAATTCGGATTGGTGCCTTGGAGGGACCCTGTTTTACTGCACACAAAGCTG
>VKON01004200.1:0-10147 GCA_009741485.1 Malurus cyaneus samueli
GGAGATAAGAAAGTGTATAAAAAAGCATGCTAGTAGCTAGTAGAGACAGAGCTGAATTCACTACAGGAGAGAGAGCTGAGAATCAAGAGAGCTGAATTCACTATAGAAGAAAGAGCTGGAATCGCTATAGCTAAAAGAGCTGGAAGAGAAGACTAATAAAGAAGAACCTGGACCTGCCTCTCGGAGTCTCATGTCGTCTTTCCCACGGGGTGCGGCGGGGCCGGAGCGCCGGGGCGCTCACAGAATCTGAGTATGACATAAATGGTATGGAATAAGGGGTGGAGATTGTATTGGGTCTGACTGAGGTAAAGCTCAAGCCCTTCCAGTGCTGTGCTTTGTATGAGTGCTGGACGGGAGCTGAGAACAGAGCAGTGTTTTGGCTATCGCCAAGCAGTGCTGTCCCTCTGACATTCCTTCCCCCTCAAAGGGGTGGCAGTGGGTAAGATCCTGGGAGGGGACATGACCAGGCCAGCTGACCCAAAACAACCAAAGGGATATTCCATACCATATGACATCAGCTCAGATATGTAAGCGAGGAGAGAGAGGAGGAAGGGGAGACATTCATGAGTTTTCAATGTTTGCCTTCCGGAGCCACCACGACGTGTGCTGAAGCCCTGCTTCCCGGGAAGTGCCCGAACAACGCTGCTAATGGGAAGTAGAGATTGATTCTTTTTTTCTTCCTTTCGATTTTGCGCATGCAAGCCTTTGCTGATTTTTGTATCTTTGCTGTAATTAAACTACTTTATCTCACCCTGTTGGCTGTTTGCCATCTTACTCCCTCCCCTGTGCCAGAGGGAAAGGGAGTGATAGGGAGACTTAGTGGACACCTGGCATCCAGCCAGGGTCAACTAAGAACAAGGACTGGGCTGAAAACCCCATCCAACAGAGAGGAGTGGGGTTGTCTGGCTCTGGGACCATTTGGGGGATGCAATCACGACTTCAGCAGCCCCCAACATGAATCCCAAGATCAACACTCCCACATCACCGGCTGCTGTTCACATGGGCTTATCAGGAATTATTCCCAGCTGAATATCACTTGAATTATTTACAATTCTCCTTCCCACCTATAAATTCAATCTAGCACATCCTAATCAAATCTGTCATTATCTCAAACCCTTCAAGTCCTTCCTTAGGTGTAAAATAAACTTTCATGATTTAACCCCATCTAGGAACCAAGCCACACACAGTTGCTTCATCGCTCTCCCAGAGGCAGGGTGAAAGGGCAAAATGTAGAAAACCCATGGGTTGAGATAAAGACAGTTTAACAGGTCCAGTGCTAAACAACTTACTTCCTAGTACATTTCTACTGTTTTGGCATTGGCCAAGCAGTGCCCTGCTGTGAGGTGGCAGGTGGGGTCCAGGGGGAAAGATTTTTGTTCATAGGCACTAAATTTTGCCAACAATGAAACATTTCCCGAAATTGTTATCCTGTTTATTTCTGATTTCTGGATATCATCCTGCAAAAGATCATTCCACATTTGTGGTCCTTGTCACACCTGAGGTAACTTTTTTGAGTGATGTTGGCTGACTTTCATTCACCACATGAGCAGCTGGTTCTGAAATTACAGCCCCAATTGCCCTTAGGGGATTTGCTAGGGCACCTCTGTCACCAGTAGCACCTGTGACTGCTGGTACGAGTGAAGGTTTCAGAGTAACAGGGCCCCTCTCTAAAGCTGCATTTAGGTACTTTTGATTCCTGCTGCTCCATCTGGACTAGATCCTGTAATTGGCACATTCCCCATGTGCCCCAGGAAACCAACACCTTCTGCCCTTGTACATGAACTTCCCAGGGATGGCAGGAATTGGGCAGTGTGTGCACATGCTGCTAAAACTGCTGCACATGACCACTGATAGCACATGGGTGCAGCAACATCCTGCCCATCAGGATCCCTTCTATTTGTCTCTGAGCACATCCTGTGTACCTAATCCTCACTGCCTATAGGGCTTAATAGAGCATTTTAGCCCATTAATAAGTGGACAGATGCAGCACCACTCTCACAAGCTCCCAAAATCCACACCAATGTGCTTTCCCCATTCTTTTGCTGATCGAGCTCTAAAAATTCCTCTCACCCTTTTGGGGTGTAAATGCATGTGATCTGTACCCCTGTCCAGCATATGTAGGAGAGGGTGTGCTTCTGCCAGCTCCCTCTGTGCTAAATCTGGCTCAAAATCAATCTCACCAGGCATTGCATCCAAGCAAGATCCCAACACAGCCCACCCACAGGACCTTCCAACCACACTCCCCTTCCCCACCCTGAACAGGGGAATTAGGGGATAAAAAATCTCCCATCCTACCTGGGCTTCTTCCTCTCCTATCTCCAGACAGAACAGCACAGCTCTGGATGCACAATTGCTTTGCTCAAACATTTATTGAGGGCAGCAGGTTCTGCCTGGTGTTTACAGTGACACAGAAAAGGTGTGTCCATCCCCGCAACTGATGCTGCCCAAGGCTAAAGTCTGATGTCTTCACTGGATTTGGAGAAGGAAATGTCTTGATTCTCCACAATGATTTTGATGATTGACTGTACAGCATTAGACACGGTGGCTGTGACCCGCACGTTGCCAGCAGAGACTATGATGGGCTCGTGGTACTCCCTGAGACGGATTTCAGAGAACGTGCTGCTGTGAGCAGTGGTGAGGGGTTGACAGCTGTCCATCCTGGTGTAGGCATCCTTCAGGTTTTCATAGCAGGCTTTATCACACTGGGAGATCTCCAGGGCCACCTTTGTATCGAAAAAGATGTTAATCAAAGGGTTGGAGAAGAGGATGGCCAGCGTGAAGGTATCTGCATCATACACCAGGAGCCCTGAGCAGCCCTGAAGACGGAGCCCAGAGTTGTTGAAATGGCTCTCCTCTGTGGCACCCGGTTGGATCATGGGGTTGGGTGGGTTGGTGCTCTGGCCACTGTAGAAATAGATCCTGAAAGGAGAGAACAGGTGAAGAGGAAAAGGGATTGGGAGATCACTTGGGCTTACAATGGAGATGGTCCAGCCACTGCAAGGTGCTCCAGGAGATGGTAGAACTTGGACTTTCTGCCTAAATCCTAGATGAATTCTACCTCGTAAGAGCCTTCCACCCACTGTCCCCTCTTCATGGAGTTACCTGGGGTTGTTGAAGGTGAAATCCTGGGTTTTGTTAGTGATCTGGATCACCACACTCCGCTCAAAGCATTTCCACACAAAATCTGCACCTATCTCCATTGTATTCTCCAAAGCTCTGGGAAGGTCTCCAGTGAGAAGAAGATTTTGTAGATGAACAATCCAGAGGCAGTTGAGAAAAACAGCTTTCTGATAATGACTGTGCAAAGTCCTTATTTGAACTGGTAAATGTAAACCGCTTCCTTATGATTGATGAAGATAAAAATGTGGAACAATCTTGTGCAGGGTGGTGTCCCACAAACAGAAGGATTTCAGAAATGTTTCATCATTGGCAAATTTTTCATCAATATACAAAAATCCTTCCCCCTGCACCCCACCTGCCACCTCACAGTGAGGCACTGCCTGGCCAAAGCCAAAACAGCAGAAATTAACTGGGAAGGAAGTTATTTGACAATGGACCTGTTAAACTGTCTTTATCTCAGCCTTCAGTTTTTCTAGAGCTATGGGACAGGAATGGACAGAGGGGAACACTTACACCTCATGCAGAAAACCCCCTCTGACAGGACAATTCCTGCTGCAGGAATTGATCCTTCTCCACTGTTTAGAGAGGGACCATTTGTGATTACATTTGTTGACCTCAGTGTAAAACCCACAGGGAAGACACTTCTGCCTTTGAGGCTCTGTCAGTTCTAAAGCCCCAGGAAAACCTGGACAGGCAGAGAAAGAGCTGCCTGGGACATGGGGAGCTGATAAAAAGCAGGCAGAGCTGCAGAGAGAGCTGCTCCTCTGCAGGCATGGAGGGACAGGAGAGAAATGCAAGAAGGTAAAGACAGAGGACACTGGGAGGGTGCTGAGAGTTCACTCTGGGAGGAATCCCCTCCTCACAAGTGAGTCTCCAGCTGCCAGGCAAGGGACTGGAGTGTCCTGGAGGGGTCCCACAGAGGACACACCCAAGAGCAGATCAGCTCTGATGGGGTGGCTTTCACAGGTTATTTAATACAGGGAAGAGATGCTGCTGATCAGAGCTTTCCTGCTGCCCCCTAAAAGGGACAGAGTGGCCAGGGTGTGCAGAGCAGGGTCCCTGCAACCCACAGGTTTGTGCTGGGGCAGGGTCTGTGCTGCCTTCCAGGGTCATTTCTCAGGCTGTCCAGGGAGCTGCCACATTGCTGTGAGGAGAAGTTTGGGGTGGAAGGAGCAATCCCTGCCAGGGTCTTTCTGCTGTTGAGAGGAGGCTCTGAGGGTCAGGACTGCTCACAACGACACATCACCTGCAAGGTATTACCTGGGGGATGTTTCAAGGGGAAGGACAGGGCAGGGGCTACCTGAACCAAAGGTACTTTATAAAGTTCTCAGATTCAGTTTCCCTCTGTGGTAGGGAGGCAGAGAGATGGTAGCGGAGTTGTGCTGTTTGTACAAGAAACTTGAGAGTCCTGGAAGATCAAGAGGTGAGAGAGGAACTTAAAGGAGCCCTTCACTCACCTCAGCCATCAGACAAACACCTACATCATCCTCAGGGTTTATCTGAGCTGTTCTTTAGGACCTCCAAACACCAAATGGTCCAAGGCCAAGCTGTCAGGTGGGGTCTGCAGGGCAGAGCTGAGGACACAGCAATAGGATGGGGTCTGTGAACACTGACAGGGAGGAGATGTGGGGACAGAGAAACTGTTCCTGGCAGGGAACAGCTCCAGGCAGCAGAGACCTGGGGAGGAGGACAGAGCTGCTGCCTGGAATGCCAAGGGAGCAGGATTCAGGCACTCCCCTGCAATCCTCTGAAGTGCAGACACCCTCCCTGCACTCCTCTTCACCCAGCACAGCTTCTGCACCCAGGCCATGGATTCCCAGGCTGTGTAACCCCCTCAGCATCCTGACAGTGTTGGTTTTGTTTGGCTCAGTTTTTGTTAGCAGGGAGGCCACAAAAATGGATCCTATGAGAAACTGCTGGAAGCTTCCACCATGTCCACCACAGCCAATCCCTAATGACTCTGAAGATGATGGACATGCCGTTGGCCAAGCCTGGCCCAGTTAGAAAGGCTGGTTACGCCTCTGTGATAATGTATTTAAGAAGAAATCAAAACAATAGGGGCATACAGTTTTTCCTAACCCGAGAAGGAGGAGGAGGTGAGAACATGTGAGGGAAACAACATGGAGACACCAAGGTCAGTGAAGAATGAGGGGGAGAAGGTGCTCCAGGCACTGGAGTGGAGATTCCTCTATAGGCCCTGGTGAGGACCATGGTGAAGCAGTGTTGAAGGTTAGGATTTCTCCTCCTCTCGGGGATTTTTTTCCCCATTTTTGTGGCTAAGAGACAGTAACGACCAAGTATTCTGAATAATGACCGAGTGCTTAAAGAAGACAACAAACGATTGCTGAGCTGGGGGAAGGAGGGCACCTGGACACATTTTCTTATCTGAGGGTTCTTTTCTGAAAAGAGCAGAGATCTGCAATAATTTGAATAATTTGGATCCCACGTGAAAAAGTGGGATGAGGGCAGCTCCTGACCTGCTGCCTCACCCTCTTTGGCTTGGGGGAGGATGGTGGATGTGCTGCCTGCAAAGGACAGCTCGCTGCCACTGCTGCAGAGCCCAGCGTGCTGCCATAGATGAGCCTTTGTGGCAGTGGCTCTGCATTGGAACATTACTAACACAGTTCTCACCAAGGGAGCCCTCACCATCTACCAGGGTGTGTCAGGGGAAACCCCGGGATTCCTGAGCCCCCTTTCCCTTCTCCTCCAGGAGAGACTCTCTCTCGCAGTGTTTGGGAGCCAGGAGGCCACTGCTCAGCTCCCATCATTTTCTCTGCCACCGATTCCAGGTTTTTCACCGATTGCTACACTGTGGCTCCCACCCCCCTGCCGTGCCGGGAGTCCTGCAAATCCAGGTACATCTCATCTACAAGAAAGAACTTTGTCATCCCTTTGCCCATCTGGCTGCTCCAAGATTCCTGCTACAGCTCCTCTTGCTATCCAGAGGGGGCACCAGGATCAGCATCCCCTGTGAGTTGGTAAAGGAACTTTTCCCCATGTTTTTTCTTCCACCTGTGCTCACCACTGACCATGTGAGAGCTAAACCAGCGGGACCCGTACCACAGCGCCCACCATTGTCGACGCGGGAGATCTGAGCCAGCCGGGACCCGCGCCACAGCGCCCCTGCAGCCACGGGGGAATCATCACACCCACCCTGCCCGGCCAGGAGCTAACAGTGCCCCTGCTGGCTGGGACTGTAACTGCACCAAAGGGAGGGTGCCCGACAGCCCGGAGTGTGCCGCCACACTGGGCTTGTGGTTGGGTTGGCTGTTGCTGTCATTGTTGTTTGTTTACCTTGTTATGCAAACTAGTAAAAACTGTTATTCTCTTTTTCCCATGTCTTTGCCTGAAAGTCCCATGATTTCAAAGTTATAATAATTTGAAGGGAAGGGGGGCTATATTCGCCACTCCAAGGAAGGTCCCCACCTTCATTGACAACTACCTGTCTTTCAAACCAAGACAGATTTTGGTGTCCAGGGTGGGGCTTGAGGGCACTGAGAAGAAAAGGGGTAAAAAAGGAATACAGTTTTTGGGTGACCTATTTTGCTGTGCTGCGTGTAGGAACCTCACTAGGCAGCACCATGTGGTCTAACATACCTTGGTTTGGGTGGCACGTACTCGTGGCCATATTTTTCCCTTTTGCAGCTCCTTACCTAAATGTGAGGCCTGTGACTAAGGCTACGGTGGCCATTATCCAGTTCACACAATGGGTGAATAAGGTGAGGAATTTGATGATTTTTAACCTCCTCTGGATGGCAGACACATGGATACAGGGCTACCACACACTGAGTGTATGCTTTTGGAGTTGGGTTAATAATGGCACCTACTGTGAGAAAGTAACACCAGGGGAAGCTTTCTCACAACCCTTCACCCATTTATTTGGGGCTACCCCATCAGTGTTCAAATATGCATATTCTATTTAGCACTCAAGGATAAGGTGAGACTGCTCTGGAAACTTCTCTAACATCTGCACTACAGCCTAGGGATGCTGCCCCAGAGCCTCTTCCCTGAACCTGACCTGTCCCCCGGCCTGACCCTGTCCCAATGGCCCACTTCAGAAATTAACTGCCCAGACTGGGTGGGGGTACTGGTGGAAGAGATGCAGGAGATGCACCAGGGGCTGAGGGAATACATCTTCCCAGCTGGCGGCAAACCCTCTCCCTGCCCCAAAGAGGAAGGGTCTGATGGCGCGGCAGTGGAACCCACGGACGTTACACCTGTCCAGGTTCTGGCTGAACCACAAGGCTAGCCACAACCAGCTGCAGTAGCCCCTGTGCAGAGGAAGAAGTACAAAACCAAACTGGTATGCTCAGCTAATGATGATGGGCAACCAGGGCCCTCACAACCAGCAGGAGCGCCAGAGCCTGAACGCATCACTGAGTCCCTGTCACATGACAGCCTCCACAATTTGTGAGATGACATCAAACGACATGGGCATGAGGCTTTTTTGACTGGATTACTTTGGGTTTGACATCTTATGGGCCCAGGCATCCAAATGGGGAGTGGTGAGGCAAAGTATTTGGGAGCCTTGACCAATGGTGCTGGCATTAATCAGGTGTTTATGACAGAGCCAGGGCCCCTTTCTCTCTGGGAGCAGCTCTTAATGAGTGTAAGAGAGGTTTGTCAACAGGGAAAGGATGCAGGAATACCATCACAGAATGCACTGGAAAACCACTGAGGAAGGGATCCAACGGCTCAGAGAAGTAGGAGTAATGGAGGTATTCTTTGGAAGGGATGTGCAGCATCATAATGATCCTGATCAGGTCAGGTGTAGTGGACAAATGCTGTGGAATCTGGCAAGTCACCGGCCATCCCAGTATGCCACCTTCATTGCCACGATTAATGCTGATGACAACCGAGAGACAGTGGGTTCTGTAGCCAACAGGCTCCGGTATTACGCGACTATGATCAATAGCCGAATGCAGGCTCACGTCTCTGCTGTGGTAAAGACCTCCAAGAGTAATTGAAAGAGATGAAGGAGGAGATGAAGAAGATCAGTGTAGTACCAGTGCAGGTCTCAGGCCCCAACACCAGAGTCTGACGTCCCCCAGCAAGGGAAAGAGGGTACACCGCACGAGTTGAGATGTGGTTCTTCCTGTGTGAGCAAGGGGAAGACATGAGTAAGTGGGATGGGAAACCCATTTCTGCCCTGGCAGCCCGGGTGCGTCAGCTCAAGGACAGAAACACTAGCCAAGGGAGTTCTGCTAAAGGGAAGGGAGCCTCAGCTTCCCATAGCCAACCCACTAGATGCAATGGAGGGGGAGGTGATATGTCTGATTCCCTTGGAGGAATCTGTGGGTGTCCCCATGGAAGGGACAATACCCAGGGTTAGAGGGGCCCTGCCTCTAGCCAGGTAGAGGCATGGGAAAACCGTGTCTTCTGGACGGTGTGGATCCGATGGCCTGGCACATCAGAGCCACAAAACTATGAGGCATTGGTTGACACAGGAGTGCAGTGTACCCTCATGCCATCGGGGCACGTGGGGGCAGAACCCATTTCTATTGCGGGGGTGACAGGGGGATCACAGGAGTTGACTGTGTTGGAAGCTGAGGTGAGCCTGACTGGGAGGGAGTGGCAGAAACATCCCATCGTGACTGGTCCAGAGGCCCCATGCATTCTGGCCATCGATTTCCTCCGCAATGGTTTTTTCAAAGACCCAAAAGGACTCAAGTGGACTTTTGGAATAGCTGCTGTGGAGGTGGAGGGCATCAGACAGCTGAACACTTTGCCTGGACTATCCAAGAACCCTTCTGCAGTTGGACTCCTGAAGGTGGAAGAGCAGCAGTTCCATCGCCACCTCGACAGTGCACCGCCGCAGTACGGACGAATCGAGATGCCGTGATCCCATCCAAAGATGATCCGAGAGTGGAGAGCCAAGGGGTGGTCAGCAAGGCCCATTCACCCTTCAACAGCCCCATTGCCTGTGGCAAGTCTGAGGAGGAATGGAGAATTGACTGTGGACTATCGTGGTGTAAACGAAGTGACCCCACCGCTGAGCGCTGCCGTGCCGGACATGCTGGAGCTCCAGTACGAGCTGGAGTCCACAAGCTTGCGAGGGTACGCCACCACTGACATCGCCAATGCCTTCTTCTCCATCCTCTGGAGCAAAGCTGCAGGCCTCAGTTTGCTTTCACCTGGAGGGCGTGTGCAGTGCACTGGAACGGCTGCCCACTGGGGTGGAAGCACAGCCCCACACATTCTGCCAGGGCTGATCCAGGCCATACTGGAAAAGGTGAGGCTCGAAGACATCTACAATACATTGATGACATCATTGTGTGGGTGCTTGTTGCCTTGAATCAGCCAGTTCAATTAATGACACAGACACAGTCAGGGGATATAAAAGGGTTTTCACCCTCGGTAATTTGGGATCCCAGTGGTGCACAACTGATGGCAAGAATGCACACTCCGTGTACAGTACGGGTACATGTTTATAGAGTTTCAGGAATCAGCATATCTATCTAGGAATCCCCAATAAGAGAACTTCTACAAAAGCAGTATGTCCCCTATTCTATGACATCCCACCCAGATGAGGCCAGAGCCCAGTTTACACAGGAATGTTCTGACAGGCCTTCACCCAAGGCTGGAGCCCTCGGGTTTAAGATAGCACAGGGCAACTGACTCCTTCCTCAGGATGTCTGGTCTCTCTGTCCAGCAGGAACTCCTAAACTAAGCTGGGATATCAGGCTGCAGGAATTACAGCATGTAGGCTAAAGGTAAGGGGACTACATAAAATGGTATCAGAAATGTCAAAGGATATTAGAAAATATAAAAGGGTACATAAAAAGGGAAGGCAAAAATCATCAGGCATCATTGAGGCATCCAAAACACCATGACTGCGCACGTTCTGAAGGTAAAGTTGAAAAGTTCAGAGCTGAGGAAGACTTGAGCCTTCATCAGATGACACCCCATGACCAGCGAATTGGGGAGGCGCAGGTGGAGCTTACAGACTGTGATGCCATGTGTTTCGGTACCCATGTATAGCAGCGGATGTAGTAACGGTAACATATTGAGCAATAATTACAGTATA
>VKON01004201.1:0-17188 GCA_009741485.1 Malurus cyaneus samueli
AGGGACTTCTGCAGAGTTGAGGATTGTGCCTGGTTACCCTTCGAGGATCCAAGGAAATGAAACCTTACCCAGAGCCAGGAATTGGGTGCCCCATTTTTACCGTCATCGATCCAAGGCAATGATAACTTCCCAGAGCCGGGATTAGGTGCCTGCTTTACTGGGAGACAACCAGTATGCTGGGATGTGCCTGGTTAACCTCAGGAGGCGAGGATGCGTGCTCATGTTTAACCCGCTGCGGGCGCCGGGCTGCAGATCAGCAGCTGAATCAAACCGTGTTTGAGAGTTGGCATGAAGGAATACTGGTGAATCTATTGGATAATGGACCAGAGCCAGCTGGGATCACTACTTGTGGTGTTCTTTGGGGTTTCGCAGAGGCAAAGGGATGGGAATGGCGAATCGGGTGGCAAGGAATTGCTGCCTGGGAGGTGGGGAGGGCCTGGGATGGAATTGCCAGAGAATTCCTGGATCCTGAAGTGCAGAAACGCCAGTGGACATTGCTCGGGAGCAGCCTGGGACAGTGGTACTGTCCTTGCATGCACTAAAGGGGGGTGGCGTGAGGGAGCACTGGGTGGGCGTCTGAAGGTCCCTCCCACCCAACCATGCCCTGATTTCGGGCTGGCAGGTTCCGCGCTGATCTTGTGGACATTCGTGGTGTCCCATGGGTGTCCAGGCGTGGGGCTCTGGGATTGTGCTGAGGGGTGTGGGCTCAGAGGCTCGGAAGTCACGGTGGTTTCTGCGTTTCCGTGCTCACGTTTGTGCCCTCCCTGCACCGAGCAGCTCCTCAGACACTGGGGTTGGGTGGCACCGGGGGTGGCAGCAGGAAAAACTGCTGCGAGCTCAGAGCTGCCTCTTTGTGTGTGAGGGCTCTGGGGTGTTCTTGTGGGGGTGGTGTGGGCAGTGGTGGCACAGACAGGACACTGCCTGCCCTGCCCAGTATCAGGTGGGACATGTGGGTAAGACACATTTCAGGATGCTATGGGACATGTGGGACACATCCTGCCCTTCCTTGGGTGCTGTGGGGACATGTGGGACACATCTCAGGGTGCTGTGGGGACATGTGGGACACATTGTGCTGTGCCCAGGGTGCAATGGGGACATGTGGGACACATTGTGCTGTGCCCAGGGTGCTGTGGGGACATGTGGGACACATCCCAGGATGCTGTGGGGAACATGTGGACACATCCTGGTGCTGTGGCCACGGTGCTCGTGCGGAATGTGGGACCACATTCCAGGGCTGCCTGGGGGACATTGGGACACACCCAGAATGCTTGTGGGACATGTGGACGACTGATCCCAGGTGCCGATGGGGCACTGTTTTACACATCCCAGGGTGCTGTGGGGGACATGTGTGACATCAGTCCTCCCGCCCCAGGATGCTGTGGGCACAGATGGGGGACATCCTGCCCTGCCCAGGGTGCCATGGGGACATGTGGGACACATCTCCGGGTGCTGTGGGGACATGTGGGACACATCCAGAATGCTGTAGGGACATGTGGGACACATCCTGCCATGCCCAGGATGGTGTGGGGACATGTGGGACACATCTCAGGGCCATTGGGACGATGTGAGACCAGTCCCAGGATGCTGTAGGACAATGTGGGACAATCTTCAAAGGTGTCTGTGGGGACATGTAGGACACATCTCAGGGTTCTATGGGGACATGAGGGACACATCTCAGGGTGCTGTGGGGACACAGACAGGACACATCTTGCCTTTCCTGGGGTGCTGCAGGGACATTGAGGACACAATCTCAGGGCTCTGGGACATTGGGACACATCTCAGGGTTCTATGGGGACATTGGGACACATCCTGCCCTTCCCAGGGTGCTGGCAGCTGGTTCCTGGTGGCAGAGGCTGAAGTGGCTCCCTCAGCTCATGACATGAACTCAAGAGCTCAATCCTGCTGCCAGTCCCCGTGGTGTTTGGGACCGCCGTTGCCCTGCTGCCTATGTGGTCTAGTGGCTGAATTTGTTACTGAGATCTGACGTCAGTGTCAGGAAATCCGCCAATGCCCAGCCATGGCAAAGCGCGAAACCGTGTCCAAGGTGCTGGCAGCAGTGAGGCATGCTGTTATGCTGGGTCAAGATATTACAACAGGAAACAGTAGGAATGGAATGGGCTGCACGTCAGGAGCGGCCAGGCCACGGGTCTGGGTGAGGAAAAGTGCGGGATGTGCAGGGGGAAATGTGAGAGGACCCCGAGCAGCTCCAGTGGCGGAACCCTCTGGACGCCAAACTGGAGAACTGGGGGGGCTCACCTGGAAGAAGGGAAGGATGCAGGGAGAGCTCAGAGCCCCGCTTTTGGGCCTGAAGGGGCCCAGGAGAGCTGGAAGGGACTGGGGGCCAAGGCCTGCAGGGACAGGACACGGGAATGGCTTCGCCAGTGCCAGAGGGCAGCCATGGATGGGATCTGGGCAAGGATTGCTGCTGAGGGTGGGGAGG
The DNA here is from genome assembly GCA_009741485.1 of Malurus cyaneus samueli. Classification (NCBI taxonomy): domain Eukaryota; kingdom Metazoa; phylum Chordata; class Aves; order Passeriformes; family Maluridae; genus Malurus; species Malurus cyaneus. The sequence continues at coordinate 2,441 of VKON01004201.1, forward strand.
GCTTTGAATGAATTGCCAGAGAACCTGGATCCCTTTGAGTGCCCAAGGAAGGCAGCTGGACATTGGGGCTGGGAGCAGCCTGGGACAGTGGAGCTGCCTGCCATGGCACTGGGTGGCACTGGGTGGCACTGGGTGGCACTTGGGTCCCTTCCCACCCCATTCCCCAATCCATGGTGCATGCCCTGAGGCGTGCCCATCACCGCTCCCCTCAGTGCGCCGACAGCGTTCCAGCTGCAGCCAGAGCCGGGAGATTGCAGTCTGCGATTTCGCAGCGCTCCCATTAATCCCTGACTCCATCCTTCCCTTTGAACCCCTCCTCTGGAGAGCAGCTCCGTGGGCCCAGCCCAGATTGCAGTGACGAGGACGGGGCAGTGCCAAGGGCTGTTGGGCTGTGAAGCTGGCCTGGAGCTGGCCTGAGCTCTCCATGCTTCCACTGTGTGATGATATTCATAGTGCAGGAATTGTGGAGTCAGTGATGGAATTAGAAAATCCCTCTAAGGTCCCAGCGAGTCCATGCCATTTCCGAGCTGGAGATTCCATCGCAGGAGGGCACTGCAGAGCTCCCTGTGCCCGGCCTGTCATAGCCCTTTCCAGGAGGCAATTCATGGAATTCAAATCCCCCTGGCCCTGGCGCTGGCTCCAGCCTGAGGCCCGTTCCTCTGCTTCTGTCCCTGTTATCTGGATCTAGATCGCCAAATCCGCCCCCGTCTGCCCCCTCCTGTCAGGGAGTTGTGCAGAGCCACCAATCCCACCTGAGCCCGCCTTTGCTCCAGGCCTCAGCCCCTTCCCCATCCGCTCCTCAGATTCTTCCAGACCTTTCCCGCTCCTCAGGATTCTCCAGACCCTTACCAGAGTCCTCAAAGATTCTCCAAGACTCTCCAAGCTCCCTCGAGGACTTTCCAGACCTTCCCAAGCTCCAATCTCCAACCTTCCAGCTCTCAGGATTCTGCCAAGACCCTTCCAGAGCTCCTCAGGATTCTCCAGACCCTTCCCCCAGAGCTCTCAGGATTCTCAGAACCCTTCCCCATTTTTGGTGATATTTTATTCGCTGCCAGTTAGAATTCAGCACATTTCTGCATCTCTCCCACCCCAGCTCGTGTTTTTCTCAAAGCCTTTCCTGCAGCAAATTCCTCTTTTCTTCCGTTTCCCACGCTTGGGTCTGGAGCTGTTTTCAGATCCTCACACAACAAAGCCCATTAGCGTTGGTGATTTTAGGGATGCAAAAACCAACAAAGCCGCATAAGGAAACGTGTGGTTTCGGGTGGCTAAAAACCACCAAAACGAAGCCCATTTGGAACGTTGTGATTTTAGGGGTGCTAAAAACACCAGCAAAGCCCATTTGGAACGTTGTGGTTTTCGGGATCCTAAAAACACCAACAAAGCCCATTTGGAACGTTGTGGTTTTCGGGATCCTAAAAACACCAACAAAGCCCATTAGGAACGTTTTGGTTTTAGGGGTGCTAAAAACCCAAACAAAGCCCATTTGGAACGTTGTGGTTTTCGGGGTGCTAAAAACACCAACAAAGCCCATTTGGAACATTGTGGTTTTAGGGATCCTAAAAACACCAACAAAGCCCATTTGGGACGTGCTGTGGGGTTGGGGGAGGAGGAGCTCACCCCAAACACCCCTTTGGTCCCTGGACACCTGCAGGGATCAGGGATGATCCGCTGGGATTTGGGATTGCATGGGATCTGGAGGAGCTTTTCTTCCTCTTCTCTGTGGGATCGTGGAGGTGACACCTCCAAGGCTGCTCCATTCCTTCTGTGGTTCCCGTGAATCGTTGGGCTACTACAAAGCTGTGTTTGGCTTAGCCTGGGCTGGGAGAACCTGTAGGGCTCGGGGCAGGGAATTCCTGCTCCTGGGAACGCTTCCATCCCCAAATCCAGAGGTGTGTCCTGGACTAGGGGAGTCAGGGGTGTGGAACCTTTGGGAACTTTTTGGGACTGGTTTAGGGACCCTGTGAGAGGGCTTGGGTCTGGTGGGACCCTATGAAACGGATGATGGGATGATTTAGGGACCCCTGGAGGGTTTGGGGACTGATGGAACTTGGGAAGGTTGGGCTGGTGGGACCCTCTGGGAAGCTTTTTGGGGGCTGGTGAACCCTTTGGAACTTTTGGGACTGGGGGACCTCTTGGGAACTTTTGGGACTGGTTTAGGGACCCTCTGGGAGGGTTTGTGGACGGTTAGGGACCCTCTGGGAGGGTTTGGGGCTGGTGGGACCCTCTGTGGAACTTTTGGGGACTGATGGGATGCTGTGAGAGGGTTTGGGGCTGGTGGGACTCTCTGGGAAGCTTTTGGGGACTGGTGGACCCTCTGGGAGCTTTTGGGGACTGGTGGGACCCCTGGGACCTCTTTGGGGAACTGGTGGGACCCTCGGGAGGGTGGTCTGGTGAGACCGTGGAGAGGATATGGGGACTGTTTATGGACTATGAGGTTAGGTCTGGCTTAGGGACCCTGTGAGGGGATTTGGGGTCTGGTTTAGGGACCCTGTGAGAGGGTTTAGGGTCTGGTGGGACCCTGTAGAGGAATGGGACTGGTTAAAGGACCCTATGTAGAGATTTGGGTCTGTTTGGGGACCTGTGCGGGTTTAGGGGACCACTGTGAGGGATTTGGGGTCTGGTTTTGTGACCCTGTGATAGGATTTAGGGACCCTGTGAGAGGATTTCAGGACTGGTTTAGGGACCCTGTGAGAGGATTTAAGGACCCTGTGAGGGGATTTGGGGACTCTGTGAGGGTTTAGGGACTGGTTTAGGGAGCCTGTGAGAGGGTTTGGGGCCTGTTAAGGTCTGTGAGAGATATGAAGAATGTTTAGGGACTGTGTTTTGGGGCAGGCAGTGGACGGGGCTCAGAGCACGTGGACAGCAGCACTCAGGTCCCTCCCTCTCCATTCCTCCCCAGCAGCTGCAGAGCTTTTTGGGTTTTTGTTTCTGGAAGTGCCACGTGTCCCCTGGCAGGGAGCAGCCGCACGTTTGGCAGCTCCCACAGCCTCGTCTTGCGCTTTATTTTGGTGTCTGGGAGCTCTTTGATGGCGATGAGACAGCGGGGAGGGAGTTTTTGGGGAGGAAGAGCTGCGTGTGGTGTGTGAGCAGCTGAGGTGCTTCTGTGGGGAGCTGCAGGAAATGCAGCAGAGCAGCTTCTCCAGAGCTCTGCAGCATCTTCCTGCCAGCTCTGTGATGGCCCTGATAAGGCCACCTCTGTGTCACAATGTCATTGTCACATCCTCACACGAGCAGACTTTGGGGCTCAGCACTTCTGATCCAGTATGGAGGCCAGGGGGACAGTGAACAAGCAAGCCTGGGCTGCAAATTGTCCTTCCCACAGCTCCCAGTGCTCCTGGCTGGGGAGGGAACGGAGCTGGGAAAGGGGCTGGAAAATCCTGAGAAAACTGGGAAGGGTCTGGAGAATCGAAAACTGGGAAAGGGTCTGGAGAACCCTCGAGGACTCTGGAAGGTCTGAGAATCCTGAGAAAGCTCTGGGAAGGGTCTGGAGAATCCTGAAGGAGCTCTGGGAAGGGGTGGAGAACCTAGAGCTCTGGGAAGGGTCTGGAGAATCCTGAGGAGCTCTGGGAAGGGTCTGGAGAACCTGAGGAGCTCCTGGGAAGGGTCTGAGAAATCCTGAAGCTCTGGGAAGGGTCTGGAGACTGCGAAAACTGGGAAGGGTCTGGAGATCCTGAGGAGCTTGGAAAGGGTCGGAGAATCCTGAGAGAGCTGGGAAGGGTCTGGAGAATCCTGAGGGAGCTGGGAAGGGTTTGGGAGAATCTAGGACTCTGGAGGGTCTGGAGAACTGAGGAGCTCTGGGAACGGGTCTGGAGAATTCCGGAGGAGCCTGGGAATGGGGCTCAGCTGGACAAAGGGGATCAGGGGATTGGGGCTCTGCAACAAGTTCCTGACAGGAGGGACAGCTGGGGGGATTTGGGACTGATCCCAGAACGGGACAGGAGCAAGAGGGAAACGGCTTCATCAGGATGGCCAGGCCAGGGCAGGGGACAATTGGGGACATTGGTGAATGAAATTCCCTCCTGGAAAGGCTGTGAGGCGGGCACAGCTGCCCAGGGAGCTCTGGTGTCACTTGGGGACATGGGCAGCGGTGGCCTTGGCACTGCTGGGAACAGTCAGACTCGATTTTTTTCCAACACCGAGAATGTCCCCTGGTTCCAAGGCAGCTCTGCTCCAAAGCTGCCATAAAGTTACTCTTTCAGGTGGGTAACTTTGGGACTTTGCCCTGGCATTGGGTGTTGTGCCATACCTGCAGTCACAGCTCCTGGCCCTGCAGCACAATCCTGTCAGGATGCCCAGCCAGGCGTTGGGAGGTGCCAGCCGGGTGTTCATTGGCACCTTCACCTGCCAGCTCTGGTGTGCTTCAGCGGGCAGAGCTGGGAGGATGGAGGAGGGGAGTGCCGAGGGCAAAGCTGGGAAGGTAAGGGAGCTACGAAGGCACAAGCCTGGGAGGGTATGGAGAGCTCGAGGGTCTGCAGTAGGCTGGAGGATGAGAGCTTCCGAGCGAGCTGTGAAGATGGAGAGCTCCGAGGGCAGAGCTGGGAGGACACTGATGGAGAGTCCCGATGGGCAGAGCTGCAGGGAGGCAGGAGAGCTCCGAGGTACTAAGCAGAGATGGAGAGTGGAGAATAGCACTGAGGCAAGATGCTGGGAGGAGGAGGGCTCCGCTATGGCAAGAGCTGGGAGGATGGAGAGCTCCGAGAGCGAGGGAAGGCAATGGAGCACCCGAGGGCAGAGAAGGATGGCAGTATGTATGTATGGAGGCACTCTGAGGGCAAGAGCTGGATATGTGTATGTAGCGCTAAGCTCCGAGGGCAGAGCTGGGATGGAGCTCTCTGAGCGTGGGGAAGGACAGAGCACTCCGAGGGCAGAGCTGGAAGGACGGAGCGCTCCGAGGGCAGGGAAGGATGGAGCGCTCCAAGGGCAGAGATGGGAGGACGGAGCGCCCTGAGCGCAGGGAAGGATGGAGTTCTCTGAGGGCAGAGCTGGAAGGACAGAGCAGTCCAAGGGCAGAGCTGGAAGGACAGAGAGCTCTGAGCTCAGGGAAGGATGGAGTTCTCCGAGGTCAGAGCTGGAAGGAGCTCTCTGATCACAGGGAAGGACGGAGCTCTCTGAGCACAGGGAAGGACAGAGCTCTCTGAGCACAGGGAAGGACAGAGCTCTGTTGGGACTCAGAGCTCCAGGACTCGGGGCTGAGCCACAGCTGTGGGCCCCTGCCCTGCTCTCCTCAGACACAGCAGCTCTGTTGGGACCCAGCCCCGGACAATGGGCGGCTTCAGCCTCGGCCTGCACGGCGGATTTAGGGATGAGCAGAGCCACGGCTCGGGGGTTGATGTGGGATGAGCCCGGGCTGTGGCAGCTGGGCTCCCCCTGCACGGGCAGGTGATTAGAAAGGACAGGCTTAAGCTGCGGGATGGGATCAAGGTGAGCTCAGGAAGGAGGTCAGACGGTGCCAGGGATGGCCGGGGCTGGGTGATTCCTCCTGGGAGTGGTGAGAGCCCGGCTGATTCCCCAGGAATGGTCTGCAGGAGCAGGAGTGAGCTGTCAGCTCCTCCTGGGGCTGGGGCAGACATTCCCAGCGCTGGGAATTCCTGCAGTGCTGCTTGGAAAGCTGAGCACAGGGATTTCCTGCTGCTCCACAATTCCCTGGGGACGGTGGATCCAAATGGGATCTCTGCTCCCAGGGAACGGGCAGGGGGGACATGAGCAGGAATTCCCTCCTGGAAAGGGCTGTGCAGCCTAGAATTCCTTCCTGCTGTCCCATCTAATCCCACTGGGCCTTGTCCCTGTCCCAGTGAGGTGCCAGCAGCTCTTGGGGACACAGTGGCACTGCAGAGCCATTCCCTGCCTGTCCCCAGCCCCTCTGCAGTTCGGGGCTCTCCTGGGGGATTTCTCTGTGCTTTAACTTCTCCTTCTTCCCTCTCTGAGTTCCCCTCGGCTCTCCTGACTCAGGTCTGTGTTTTCACTTCACATTTTCTAACCCTCTCTTTTGGGTGTATTTAGGGCACGTTTGGAGGTCATTTTGCCCCTGTCTCACACGATCTGTTCCCACCTCTCCATGGCATCCCTGCGTTCCCTTTTCCTCCCAAATCCTGGCAGTGGAGTCACTTCATCATTAATGCAGAGGGTGGGAATGTGGATTTTCTTCTGGATTCCCCTCTGACCCGAGTTTTTCTTGGCAGCTCTGGTTTTATAGGAGGACCTTTTACCAGTGGTGGATCTCTTGGGAATTCCATCGAGGATGTTGGAATTTTGGGTTTAATGGGTTTGGGTTTAATGCTGGTCAGAACTCCAGGGAGGTTTGGGAGCCGGGTCTGGTTTTAGGGAGCAGCTCCAAGAGCTGCTGGAGCTCCTTCCTTCATCCCCATCCTTGGAATTGTCCCAGGCCAGGCTGGGAGCACCCTGGGACAGTGGGAGATGTCAGAGATGGCACTGGATGGACTTTGGGATCCCTTCCCACCCAACCCATTCCATGATTCCCTGATCACGATCTCGGCCTTTTCATGGAAGTTTTTTCCCAATCAAAAGCCATTCCTTTTTCCTGAAAGCCTTGCTGAGCATCCCTGCTGGCCCTGCAGGATGCAGGTGGCAGCGGGCCAGGCACAGGGAATGTGATCCGTCACGGCACGCGGGGATGAATCGGCAGCACCAGAGCCTGCCGGGGTGAAATCATGAGACAGGCACAGGGCTGGGATCCTCTGAGTCATCCTGGCAGGAATCTGGAATCTGTTTGCTCCAGAGGCCGTAGGAAGCGCGGTGGGAAGCACAGGGAGCTGTGCAAACCATCCCGGGAGCAGGGGGGGAGCGGGGCTGGGGGCAGCTCCTCCAGACAGGGATTTGCTGCATTTTGCCATAAAAGGGGAAATTTGGCTTTCACACCTCAGGCAAAACATTCGTGAGTCCGCGGGGAGGGGGAGAAGGGAATATCTGAGGAGGGAAAGGATGGAGAGGGTATGGGAATGAGGGAAAGGATGGAGAGGATATGGGAATGAGGGAAAGGATGGAGAGGATATGGGGCACCCTTCCCAGAGCAGGATTCTCCGAGCAGACCACTGTCCAAGAGCACGAGCGCAACCCTCTTCCCAGCATCCCAGGGAGTCTCCCCAGACCCTTTCCAGAGTCAGGATTCACCAGACCCTTCCCAAGCTCCTCAGGCAGTCTCCAGACCCTCCACTCCTAGGAGCCCATCCTCAGGATCTTCCTCAGACCTTCTCCAGCTCCAGCCTCCTTCAACCATTCCCCAGACCCTTCCAAGCTCCGCTCAAGGATTCTCCAGACCTTTCCCTAGCTTCCTCACATGCTCCTCACGAGGATTGTGCTGCCCTGCACTTTTCTTTTTTATAGTGTGTGATTTGCGTCCTCGACACACAGGTTCGAAGGGATGTGGAAGACTGGGACAACCAGACGCGAGCACGTGCGAGAGAGGGAGGAGGAAGTAGCACTAAGAAGCCAGGGGAGAACTGAAACCCCAGCTGAGCACAGACTGCTCTGGGATGGAGAAGTGACCCTGCCCCCAGAGCTCCTCAGAGCATGGACACCCTTTTCTGTGCTCCCCAGGATCCAGGAAAAGCCCCACGGTGTGCTCAGGAGTGGAGATGGAGCCACAGCCCAACCCTGCCTTGCTCTGTTGGCTTTGGGTGGAGGAGCTGAGCTGTGGTTCCTTCTCAGAAGGACCCGGTAGCATTTCCCAGCCTTCCCATCAACAGTGTCTGAGAAGGAAGATTCATGGAATCATGGAATGGTTGGGTGGGAGGACCCAAACCACCAGTCACCATGGCAGGGACAGCTCCCACTGTCCAGGCTGCTCCAGCCCCAATGTCCAGCCTGGCCTTCCTTGGCACTCAAAGGGATCCAGGAATTCTCTGGCAAATCTCCATCGCCCTCCCCACCCCAGGCAGCAATTCTGCCCAATCCCATCCAGCTGCCCTCTGCACTGGAAGCCTTCCCTGTGTCCTGTCCTCGCAGCCCTTGGCCCCAGTCCCTCTCCAGCTCTCCTGGACCCCTCAGGCCCCAAAAGGGGCTCTGAGCTCTCCCTGGATCCTTCCCTCTCCAGGGGAGCATTCCCAGCTCCAGCCGCAGATGGGCGCCTCATCGAAACACCTCTCCCCTCTGCTCCCAGGACCCTGATGTTCTCAGGGAGCACCTCAAAATGTGGCAGCAGCAGCCAGGACAGTCTGAATGATCCAATTCGCAAATACCAAATGGAGCCCAAATGTGGGCACCCGCCCATGGTCACCCTCTGCCCAAACAGCTTCGCTTCCCCCCGCAGCAAACCTGATTTCCCAGAAAAAAAAAAATCTAGAACTAACCAAAATCCATCTCCAGAGTAGGTTAGGTTTTCAACCTCAAAGTGACGCCCCCAGTTCAGCCACACGCAGGAAAAACACTCGGGATTTACCAAAAAACACAACCCTTAAAGAGTTCAGCAATTACATAAACAACCCCAAACCACGAGACGCACCACGAGGGGTAAAACCGAGTCAGACACGGAGCAAGGTCATGAAAAATCAGCAACAACTAAATAAAATTTAAAAAAAAAATAGGAATTAACGATAAATTCAACAGAACCACTGAAAATTCAAAACATTTTCTCCAACTTCCTGTCAGCTTCCTGTCCCATTTATTTTTCAGGAATATTGAGTGATGTATGTACTGACCCCATCCCACCGGGGATTTCAGCACAGTTCAGACAGCCGGTTCCAGACACACCACCCCAGAAAAACAAACACCAAAACCCCCCAACCACAGGCTAAGGCCAGAAAATCGGCAAACACCGTGTAAGCATTCCAAACTTGGTCATGGATTAAGACAAAGCTGTTTTGGATGCACGGAGCTCGGGGGAGGAAGGACAGGAGGGATCCCACGTGCCAATCCAGACATTCCCAGACATTCCCAGATATTCCTGGAGCCAGAGGAGCCCAGGAGCCTCGGGATAATCCCAGTGTGGATAAATCCCACAGACACTCCAAATCCTGCAGCGGCCCTGTAAACACTGATTCTGGGCAATGGGAATCCCCCTGACCCAAAAACTGCAGGAAAACACAGAACCCCAAGGGGATCCTGGACAGTCAGGCTGGGGTGACAGATTTGTGACAGAGGCACAACCCCGTGCCCAGGAGTTCGGGTGTTTACAAAGGCAAGACAGCTCCTGATGGGAATATCTGCATCAACCAGAAAGCGAGGAAAAATGCCCCAAATGGGACCTGGATATGTCCAAAGTGGACAGGAAGCACGAATGGGACTAGTCATCTAACCCCACCTCCCCATCCCCATCATCCTGGAGAGTCAGATCAGAGTTTTCTCCCCCATCCACACCAGATTAAGGCTGGGATGAGCCCGCAGATCCACTCCCTCCCCTCATCATCACCCAGTTCGACACACGTCCTAATCCCTTCCATTCCCTCCATCCCCTCCAGGGTTCAAAGCTGGGATGAGCCCAGATCCCCAGTCCTCCAACTCCCCTCCGATCCTCCAGAGCGGAGATGGTATAGGCCAGGACCCTCCTCATCCCCTCATCCCCATCCAGATTAAAGCGGATAGCAACCCTCCCCATCCCTCATCCCACATGACTCCCCCCATCCCCTACATCCCACTCCAGAGTCAGAGCGAGAGCCAGCCTCCCATCCATCCTCCATCCCATGCCCATCCCATCCATCCCATTCCATGGTTCAGAGAGGGATGACCAAAACTCCCCAATTCCCCATCCCATCCAGGATCTGGAGATGGGATCAGCTCAGCACCTCCCCATTCTCTACACCACCATTCCCCCATCACACCATGCATTCCATTCAGGATCCAGAGCTGGGATGAGCCCAGGACCTCCCCCTTCTCCTCCACTCCCTCCATCCCATCCAGGCCGCAGATGGACTGAGCCCAGCACGTATCCCTCCATCCCATCCAGGATTCAGAGCTGGATAACCCAGGAATCCCCATTCCCTCGCATCACCATCCCACCAATCTGGAGATGGGATCAGCCCAGCACTTCTGCATCCCTTCCATCCCATTTGGGTTCAGAGCTTGGATGAGCCCAGCACCTCCTCATTCCCTCCACCCCATACAGGATTCAAAGCTGGGATGAGCCAAACACCTCCCCATCCCCTCCATCCCATCCATCCCATTCAGGATCTGGAGCTGGGATGAGCCCACAATCTCCTCATCCCCTCCATCCCCTCCATCCCATCCAGATTCAGCTGGGATGAGCCACAATCTCCCTCACTCCACCCTCCCATCCCATCCAGGATTCAAAGCTGGGATACCAGGACCTCCTCATCCCCACATCCATCAGATTCACCTGGCACCTCCCCATTCCCTCCATCCCTCCACATCCAGTATCTGGAGCTTGGATGAGCCCAATCTCCCTCCCCTCCATCCCATCCAGGATTCATCTGCACCCATCCTCCATCCCTCCAGAATTCAGAGCTGGATGAACCCACCACATCCCTGTCCCTCCCCAAACGCAGGAAGAAGAGTCCACATTTTCCAGCAAACATTTCTGGGAACTGATCCAAGAGCTAGGAGCAGCTTCCGACTCCCCCTGCTCCTCCAGCCCCTTCCTCATCCTGCTCCTTGCTCTGGAGATGGATTTGTTTTTGGGTGGGGCACGAGAATCCACTTGCCCCTTTTCTGTCACTCCCTTCCGGGCCAGCCCAGCGCTTGGAAAATTCCATGAACCCCAAAGCCCTCCTGGGCTGGGACGAGGCAGCAGAGCCAAGAATAATCAAACATCCACCCCATTGAAATGATTTCATCGCAGAGAACGGAGAGGCAGCAGAGGGAAACCATTCCCTGTTCCGTCCTGCAGCCCTTGATCCCAGTCCCTCTCCAGCTCTCCTGGAGGGTTTATCCCAGGTTATCCCAGGAATTCTCATGTGCCAAAGGCTCAGCTCTGCTCCCAGCACTCCCATCTGATGCTGCAGGAATGTTCCTTGCAGGAATTTGGCATTTTGAGGGTCTGGGTCCTTCCTGAGCCTGAGGCAGCAGAAACCTCTGAGAGCTGGGAGCTCGGGAAGGTCTGGATTTTCAGAGGGATTTTCCACCCCAAACAATTCCGTGATTCAATTAAAAACAACCAAGGGAACAGAGAAACACGGGAGCTGCACGTGGGGGGCAGGTGGAGCAGCTGTGCCTGAACAAACTCTCAGCACACCCAAAATCTCCTCTCTCCCCCTACTTGGGTTGTTTTGGAATTCGCTCCTGGGAGGTGGGGAGGGCTGGGAGGAATTGCAGAGAATTCCTGGATCCCTTTGAGTGCCCAAGGAGCCAGCGCTGGACATGGGCTGGGAGCAGCCTGGACAGTGGGAGTGTCCCTGCCATGGACGGTGGCACTGGGGTGGCACGGGTGGCACTGGGGCGCTCTGATCCTTCTACCCAACCATTCCATCTGTGACCATGGCAGGGGTCTGTCCCATCCAGGTTCCTTCCCCACATCCCCCATGCCAGCAGCACCCCCAGCCCGTCTCAGCCAAACACCAGAACACCGATAAATCCCGGATTACGTGGGCCTGGCAGGCTCCATCTGGCAGAGAGCTGCAAATCCCACAGAGCCTTGCCCGGGATGGGCCGGGTCCCCAGGATGGCACCGTGCCCAGGACACCCCAGCAATGCGCTGGGGAGCCCCATATCCTCTTCATCCTTTCCTTCAGCCCATTCCTTCCTTTCCCTCCAGCCCATATCCCTCCATCCTTCCCACAGCCCCATCCTCTCCATCCTTTCCCTCTCAGCCCCATATCCTCTCCATCCTTTCCCTCACAGCCCCATATCCTCTCCATCCTTTCCTCAGCCCCATATCCTCTTCACTTTCCTTCACCCCATTCCTCTTCCCTTTCCTTCAGCCCCATACCTCTCCATCCTTCCCCAGCCCCATATCCTCTCCATCCTTTCCCTCATCGCCCACACTATTGCCCTTTCTCCATCCTTTCCTAACCCCATATCCTTCATCTTTCCCTCACACGCCCATATCCTCTCATCCTTTCCTCAACAGCCCATATCCTAGTCCATCTTTCCCACAGCCCCTATCCTCTCATCCTTTCCTCACAGCCCCCATATCTCTCCATCCTTTCCCTCACAGCCCCATATCCTCTCCATCCTTTCCCTCAGCCCCATATCCTCTTCATCCTTTCCTTCAGCCCCATATCCTCTCCATCACTTCCTCTCAACCCATCATCCTTCCATCCGTTCTCAGCCCAATACCCTCCACCTTTCACCGCATTTCCATAATGAGAGGATATGGGGCTGAGGGAGAGCAGGATTGGGTGGGAGAGGATGGATAGGAGGAAGAAGATAGGAGCTGAATGGAAAGGATGAAGAGGATATGGGCTAAAGGGAAAGGATGAAGATGATATGGGCTGTAGGAAAGGGATAGGAGAGGAGTATGGGGCTGAGGAAGGAGAGAGATACGGAGGAAATGGAGCACGGATATGGGTGTGAAGAAAGGAAAAGAGGATATAAGAGGGATAAGATGGAGGATTGGGCTAGGAGAAATCTCCCAGCTGCATTGCGGGTGTCCTGGCACGGTCCATCGGACCCGCCCAATCCCGAGCAGGCTTGGGAATTCTGCGCTCTCTGCCAAGATGACCTCGCCACAGGCTCATCAAAACTTGGAGATTATCGGCTATTCTGCGTGTTCGGACACTACGGCCTCGCAGGGTGATGGGCGCACTGATGGAGGGAGAACCTGGAATAGGGACAAGACCCTGCCATGCACAGATGGAATGGTTGGGTAAAAGACGCTCCAGAGCCCACCAGTACCACCCAATCGTGCCACACCAGTGCCAACCCAGTCCCCTGGCATGAGAAAGACACTTCCCCCTGTCCAGGCTGCTCCAGCCCCAATGTCCAGCCTGCCTTCCTTGGGCACACAAGGGATCCAGGAATTCTGGCAATTCCATCCCAGCCCTCCCCACCTACCTCAGAAAGCTGAAATTTCAACCCCAAAGTAAGGGGAAGAAGTGACGAATTTGGGGTGTGAGAGGCTTCTTGTTGCAGGTCACAGCTGCTCCAGCCTGCCCCGCACGTGCAGTCCCGATTGGTTTCTGGACATGTTCTCCTTGGGTTGTTTTTAATTGAATCAGGAATTGTTTGGGTGGAATCCTCTGCCAGACCCGACTCCCACATATCCGAGGTTCTCTGCCCCTCAAGACCCGCCCTCAAGCCAAATTCTTCGCAAGGAACATTGCTGCAGCATCAGATGGAGTGCTGAAGCAAGAGCTGAGCTTTAGGCACATGAGAATTCCTGGATACCTACTGGATAACCAAACCCTCCTAGAGAAGCTGGAGAGGGACTGGACTGCAAGGGCACAGGAAAGAAGGCCCTCTGAACCCCGTCTCATGGCCATGAGAATCATATTCAAGGATGATTTTTGCATTAATTTTCCTTGGGCTCTGCGCTCTCAATCCCAGCCCAGGAGGGCTTTTGGGGTTCATTCGAATTTTCCAAGCCGGGACTGGCTCGGAAGGGAGTGACAGAAAAAAGCGGGGCAAGTGGAATGTATCCTGTGCTCACCCCAAATACAAATCCTACTCATCGCTGACTGTGGTGAAAGAGGGATGAGGAAGGGCTGGAGAGCAAGGGGAGTCGAAGAAGCTGCTTCTCCAGCCTTGGATCAGTTCCAAAATGTTTGCTGAAAATGTGGACTCTTCTTCCTAGGGTTTTGGGGAGGACAGGGATGTGTGGTTCATCTCAGCTCTGGATCTGAGGGGATGGAGGATGGGATGGTGCCAGATAAACTGACTCAACAATAACAAGACAACCTGATGGGATGGAGGGGAGATAATACCTGATGGAATGGAGGGATGAAGGAAGCCTGGCCTCCCAATGATGATGGAGGAATGAGGGAGAGGAGATGGTGGCTCAATCCCACTTTGAATCCGATGGGGATGGATGGAGCTCTATCCCACTCAATCTGACATGATGGATCGGATGGAGGATGAGATCGAATCCGTATGGGTGAGGAATGAGAGGTGCCGGGCTCATGCCCAACCTCTGAACCCAAATGGGTATTGGAAGGGAACATACAGAAGTGCTGGCTGACCCCATCTCCAACACAGAAACTGGGGAGGTCCTGGTTCATCCAGCTCTGAATCCCTGGAGGATGGAATGAGGAGGTGCTGGGCTCATCCAATCTCTGAGCCCTGGATGGGATGGAGGGAGGGAAGGGGGAGTCGGTCTCACCCAGCTCTGGATGCCTGAAGGATATCGCATGGTGAGGTGGATGGATGGAGGAGAAGGGAGTCCTGAGCTGATCATCTCAATCCAGGGATAGAGAGAATGGAGTGTTTGAAGACCAATGGATGGCGATGGAGGGAAGTGATGGATGGAGGATGGGGTGCACTCATCCAGCTCTGAACCTAAGGATGATGGAGAGGGATGAAGGCTCATCCAGCTTGACCTGGAGGATGAGGGATAGAGGTCTAGAATACTGGAGATGGAGGGATGGAAGATGGAGACTGGCTCATCCAGCTTCTGACCCTGGAGGGATCGAGGAATGAGAGGATGACGTCTGGGCTATCCACTCTGAACAAGGATTAGGAGAAGGGGAGTTTGCCGGACTGGTATGGTATGGTAGAGACATGGAGGAATGGAGAGAATGGGAGTGTGGCTGGCCATCCCAGCTTCTGAACTCTGGATGGGATGGAGGGGATGGGGAGATGCTGTCCCAGTGCTTCCTGTCCACTTTGGACATATCCAGGTCCCCTTTGGGATATTTTTCCCTGCTTTCTGGTTGATGCAGATATTCCCATCAGGAGCTGTCC
>VKON01004201.1:17213-32194 GCA_009741485.1 Malurus cyaneus samueli
TGCCTTTGTAAACACCCGAACTCCTGGGCACGGGGTTGTGCCTCTGTCACAAATCTGTCACCCCAAGGCCTGACTGTCCAGGATCCCCTTGGGGTCTGTGTTTTCCTGCAGCTTTTTGGGGTCAGGGGTGGATTCCCATTGCCCAGAATCAGTGTTTACAGGGCCCGGGCAGGATTTGGATGTGTCTGTGGGATTTATCCACACTGGGGATTATCCCGAGGCTCCTGAGCTCCTCTGGCTCCAGGAATATCTGGGAATGTCTGGGAATGTCTGGGAATGGCACGTGGGGATCCCTCCTGTCCTTCCTCCCCCGAGCTCCGTGCATCCAGAACAGCTTTGCCTTAATCCATGACCAAGTTTGGAATGCTTACAGCGTGTTTGCCCGATTTTCTGGCCATTAGCCTGTGGTTTTGGGGGGTTTTGGGTGGTTTTTTTTCCTGGGGTTGGTGTGTCTGGAACCGGCTGTCTGAACTGTGCTGAAATCCCCGGTGGGATGGGGTCAGTACATACATCACTCAATATTCCTGAAAATATAAATGGGACAGGAAGCTGACAGGAAGTTGGAGAAAATGTTTGAATTTTCAGTGGTTCTGTTGAATTTATCGTTAATTCTCTTTTTTTTTTAAATTTTTCCATAGTTTGTTGCTGATTTTTCCATGACCTTTGCTCCGTGTCTGACTCGGTTTTACCCCTCGTGTGTCGTCTCGGTGGTTTGGGGTTGTTTATGTAATTGCTGAACTCTTTAAGGGTTGTTTTTTTGGTAAATCCCGAGATGTTTTTCCTGCGTGTGGCTGAACTGGGGGTCAGTCACTTGTTGAAAAACCTAAACCTACGCTGGAGATGGGATTTATTTGGGTTAGATTCTGATTTTTTTTTTTCCTTTTCTGGGAAATCAGGGTTTTGCTGCGGGGGAAGCGAAGCTGTTTTTGGAGCAGAGGGGTGACCATGGGCAGGGTGACCCCAACATTGGTGGCTCTCCCATTGTTTTGGGGACAGGAATTGGGATCATTCAGACGTGTCCTGGGTGCTGCTGCCACATTTTGAGGTGCTCCCTGAGAACATCAGGGGGTCCCTGGGAGCAGAGGGGAAAGGGATGATTCCCTGTGCAAAGCTGGAGCTGGGAATGCTCCCCTGGAGAAGGGAAGGATCCAGGGAGAGCTCAGAGCCCCTTTTGGGGCCTGAAGGGGCTCCAGGAGAGCTGGAGAGGGACTGGGGCCAAGGGCTGCAGGGACAGGACACAGGGAATGGCTTCCCAGTGCCAGAGGGCAGCGATGGATGGGATCTGGGCAAGGAATTGCTGCCCTGGGAGGGTGGGGAGGGGCTTGGAATGGTAATGCCAGAGAATTCCTGGATCCCTTTGAGTGCCCAAGGAAGGCCAGGCTGGACATTGGGGCTGGAGCAAGCCTGGGACAGTGGGAGCTGTCCCTGCCATGGTTGCACTGGATGGGTTTTTGGGTCCCTCCCACCTCAACCATTCCATGATTCCATGAATTTCCTGCCATCAGACACTGTTGTGAAGTGGCTTGGGAAATGCTCCAACGGGTTCCTTCTGAGAAGGAACACAGCTCAGCCCTCCCACCAAAGCCAACAGAGCAAGGCAGGGTTTGGGCTTGTGGCTCCATCTCCACTCCTGAAGCACCCTGTGGTGCTTTCCTGGATCCCTGGGGAGGCACAGAAAAAGTTGTGTCCATGACTTGAGGAGCTCTGGGGGCAAGTGGTTCACTTCTCCATCCCGGGCAGTCTGTGCTCACGTGGGGTTTCAGTTCTCCCCTGGCTTCAGCTGCTTCCTCCTCTTCCTTCCTCCTCCTGCACCCTCTGCTCTGTCCATGTTCTTCCCACAGCCCTTCACCCTGGAGAGCCAATATCCCAGCACAAAAAAAAAAAAAAAAAAGAGGGCAGCACAAACCTTGTGAGGAGCACCTGAGGACTGGGGAAAGGCTGGAGAACCTGAGGAGCTGGGAAGGGTCTGGAGAATCCTGAGGACTCTGGGAAGGGTCTGGAGAATCCTGAAGGAGCTTCTGGGAAGGGTCTGGAAATCCTGAGGAGCTGGGAAAGGGTCCGGAGAATCTGAAGGACTCTGGAAGGGTTCTGGAGAATCCTGAGGAGCTGGGAAGGGTCCTGGGAATCCTGAGGACCTCTGGAAGGTCTGGAGAATTCCTGATGAGCTCTGGGAAGGGTCTGAGAATCCTAGGAGCTCTGGGAAGGTTGGAGAATCCTGAGAGCTCTGGGAAAGGGTCGGAGAACTCCTGAGGAAGCTCTGGAAGGGGCTGGGGAGAATCCTGGAGAACTCGGAAGGGTCACGGTCGGAAATCCTGAGGGACTGGGAAGGGTCTGGAGAATCCTGAGAGCCGGGAAGGGTCCGAGAATCCCTGAGGACCTCTGGAAAGAAGTCTGGAGAATCCTGAAGAGCTGGGAAGGTCGAGAATCCTAGAACTGGTGTAAGGGTCTGAGAATCCTGAGGAACTGGGAAGGGTGGAGAATCCTGAGGAGCTCTGTGGAAGGGTCTGGAGAATCTGAGGAGCTCTGGGAAGGTCAGATCCTGAGGAACGAAGTGGGATTCAGGAGAATCCTGGCTCTCGCACAATGATCCTAAGGAAGGGGACAGAAGGGGGATTTGGGCTGACACACTACGGAGGCACGGGAATTGGGATCTTGATCCCAGGAACAGGACAGGAGCAGAGGAACGGCCTGCCAGGCTTGGGCCCAGGCCAGGGCAGGGGGGATTTGAGGAGCAATTCCTTCCCCAGGAGGTTTGGAAAGCTCTGGAAGGGGCTGTTTGGGGCAGTGGCAGAGACCCCATCCCTGGAAGTGTTAAAAATGTGTGTATGGCCACTCCAGGACAGGGTTGGTGGCACTCACGGAATTCTCAACTCCCAATACTGCTGCGATATATTTTCTCCATGTCAGCTGGCACCTGGCTGATACTGCAATCTGACCCATTCCCAATTCCCAATCTCATCCCCTCCCTGGATGTCCAAAACACTAACCAACTCCAGCCCTGTGTGGGACTGGGGAACAAAAGCTCCTTCAGCCCTCGTGGGAGCTGTTGATCTGGCACAGGCTGGCTGGAAATGACCCTGCAGGCTCGAGACTAACTAAGCCAGGCCTTGGATCGCTCCCTGCTCCTGGCAGGATGGAGCAGGGCGGCCCGGCAGCCACTGTGACCATGAGGAGCACGCCCGGCTGCATTTGGGTTGGATTTCCCTCTTCCTCAGTCCTGCTGCATGGAGGAGCGGGGCTGGAACTGAGGACTTTGTGTGCTCTGATCTCTCTGCTGCGGGCTGGATCCCTGTGCCTGGCACTGTCTTCCCTCATCCATCCGTCCCTGTCCCCCTGCATCCCTGCACCCTGCATCCCCTGCATTCCCCTGCATCCCCCTGCATCCTCTGCATCCCCCTGCATCCCCCTGCATCCCTCCTGCATCCCCCTGCATCCCCTGCATCCCCTGCATCCCCCCCTGCATCCGCCTGCATCCCCCTGCATCCCCTGCATCCTCTGCATCACCTAGCATCCCCCTGCATCCCCCGCATCCCCCTGCACCCCCCTGCACCCCTGCTACCCCTGCCATACCCCTGCATCCGCCTGCCATCCCCCTGCTATCCCCCTGCATCCTCTGGCATCCCCTGCCCCCCTGCACCCCCTGCATCCCCTGCAATCCCGCTGCATCCCCTGCATCCCTGCATCCCCGCATCCGCCTGCATCCCCCGGCATCCCCCTGCATCCCCTGCATCCCCCCTGCATCCCCCTGCAATCCCCGCTGCATCCCCTGCCAGTCCCCCTGCAAATCCCCTGCATCCCCCTGCATCCCCCTGCATCCCTCTGCATCCTCCCTGCAATCCCCCTGCATCCCCGCAATCCCGCTGCATCCCCCTGCATCCCCTGCATCCCTGCATCCCTGCATCCCCGCACCCCCTAGCATCCCCGCTGCATCCCTGCATCCACCCCTGCATCCCCTGCATCCCCCTGCATCCCCCTGACCCCTGCATCCCCCTGCATCCCTGCATCCCCTGCATCCGCCTCCATCCCCCTGCATCCCCCTGCATCCCCCTGCATCCTCTGCAATCCCCCTGCATCCCCTGCATCCCCTCATCCCCCTGCATCCCCTGCCATCCCCCTGCACCCCTGCATCCTCTGGCATCCCCCCTGCATCCCCCTGCATCCCCCTGCTCCCCCTGCATCCCCCTGCATCCCCCTGCATCCCCCGCATCCTCTGAATCCCCCTGCATCCCCAGCTGCATCCCCCTGCATCCCCCTCACCCCCTGCATCCCCCTGCACCTCTGCATCCCCGCACCCTCGCATGCCCCTGCATCCCTCTCTGCATCCCCCTGCGCATCCCCCTCATCCTCTGCATCCCCTGCATCCCCCTGCATCCCCCTGCATCCCCCTGCATCCCCCTGCATCCCCCTGCATCCCCTGCATCCCCTGCATCCCCCCCTGCATCCCCCTGCACTCTCCGTCTGCATCCTCTGCCAATCTGGAACAGCTCTGGGAAGCCTGGGAATCACGACTGGAGAAGGGAAGATCCAGGGAGAGATTCCAGGGCTCCCAGAAACTGGAAGTTACTCGGAGAAGGAAGGATCCAGGGAGAGGCTCCCAGCACATTCCAGGGGTTCCCAAAACGAGTGGGAATGTTCACACTGGAGAAAGGAAGGACTAAGGAAGAAGCTCCCAGCACATTCCAGGGATCTGGGAGAGCCGGAATGTTTCACTCTGGAGACAGCCAGCAATCCAGGGAGAGCTCCCAGCACATTCCAGGGGTTCCCAAAGAGCTGGGAATGTTCACGACTGGGAAGGAAGGATCCAGGGAGAGCCCCAGCACATTCTAGGGGTTCTGTGAGATGCTGGGAATGTTCACCTGGAGAAGGGAAGGATCCAGGGAGAGCTCCCAGCACATTCCAGGGGCTCGGGGAGAGCTGGGAATGTTCCCCTGGAGAAGGGAAGGATCCAGGGAGAGATTTCAGGGGTTCCCATAGAGCTGGGAATGTTCACCTGGAGAAGGGAACAATCCAGGGAGAGATTCCTGTGGCTCTGGGAGAACTGGGAATGTTCCCTGGGAGAAGGAATGAAACCAAGGGGGGGGGGAGAGCTCCAGCAACATCCAGGGGGCTCTGGGATGTGGGACAGGGACTGGGGGTGCCACTGCAGTGAGGTTCCCCCGTTTCTCCCAGAGGAGGATCCCAAATTCCCTCTGGAATGTCACTGTCCTGCCACAGCTCCACAGCAAGAGCTGCTCAAAGCGTTCTGGGGAGAAACCTCTGCTATTTTTACCTGGTGCCAATTGCAGCAGTTTCCCATGGGAGAGCCATTCCCAGCACCCCTGGCACCCTGGCTGGTAATTATGGGGCTGCCAACGTTTACCCAGAGCCTAAAAACAGCCCCTCCTGCCCTATGGGTGGGGAAAACACGTGGGAATGACAAAATGGGATGGTGGGACAATGACAAAATGGGAATGACAAAATGGGATGGGGTGGGAAGGGACCCCAAAGCCACACCGTCACCATGGGCGGGACAGCTACCCACTGAGTCCAGGCTGCTCCAGCCCTTAAGCCCAGAGGACTCAAGGATCCAGGAATTCTCGTGGCAATTCCATCCCAGGCAGGATCCTCCCCAAATCCCACCCCAATCTTCCCCATTTCCACTCTGAATCCATTCCCTGTGTCCTGTCCCTCTCCAGCTCTCCCTAATGAACATTCTCCACATTCTGTCACTGTCACCTGGCTGCTCTTGGTAGAATCCCAAAGGATTTGGGATCCAAAGGGACTTTGGAGATCACTGGGAACCCTTAAAGCAGCTCTTGGGCTGCTTCCAGTTTTCCTGGAGGGTTTTCAACAGCATCTCCACTCCAGTCCCCTGTGTGTGGGTGGTTGAGGGTTTATGGATTGAAGGGGTTTGAAGGGTTGAGGGGATTGAGGGGCTGGGCCGTGTTCCCATGGATTTTTGGGGGATTTTCCTGTCCTGCCAGGGCTGTGTTGTGTCCCAGTGCCAGCAGCGTTTTCCTGGGCCGAGCTCTCGGAAGCAGGCGGGGTTTTTTTAATTTAATTACTTCCTCTTTTGCTTAATGTTTCCAAAGATAAACACAGCAGTCCCCTTGGCATGGATCAGGGAATGGCTGAGCCCCAGCTCTGTGCTGGGAACAGGAATCTGTCAGGATCTGTCTGTGATTCCCTCTTACTGCCTCCCAGACCTGGGACTTCCCTGACCTCTGGGTGTGATCCCAAAGGTGCTGAGTGTGGGATGAGCAGTGAGTGGATCTCCCTGCAGGATTTGGGGTGCTGGGAGAGCCCCATATTCCGCAGGCTCCTGGCATTTCCATGTGCAAGGTTGCCACATTCCTGATCCGGATTGCACCCCCAGGTCCTGGCAGGGCTGTGTCCAACCCTTTATCAGAATGGACAAGGATTAGGAGGAGGTTTAAGGGATAATGACCTCCCAAAGGCCCAATTCCCCAAAATCCATCAGGAATGAGAGCCGTGCTCCCTGGAATTGCCGTGCCGGGCATGGCCCCGTGTCCCCAAACGCCCCGCGGACTCACCCAAAGTGCCCAGGAGTGGAACTGGAGTGAGTTGACCCCGTTGTCGACTGGAGGCTTTGCATCCCGTGGGAAAGCGTCGTGCTCGTCCAGGGGTTTTTCCAGCGGAATTGCACGCCAGACCAGTTGCCCATCACCCAGCTCCGTGTCACTGACTGGGCGATCCTGTCTTTCTGGGGTGATCCTTTTTGGGGTGATCCCTATCTTCCTGGTGATCCTTAATCTCTCGGGGTATCCCTTTTTTGGGGCGATCACCTATCTCCCGGCGTGATCCTTATCTTTTTGGGTGATCCCATCTTTGGGTGATCCCTGTCTTCCCAGAATGATCCCTATCTTTTTGGGGTGATCCCTATCTTCCAGGGTTATCCTTATCTTTTTGGGCTGATCCTTATCTTCCCGGGTGATCCTTATCTTCCCAGGGTGATCCTTTTCTTTTTGGGGCAATCCCTATCTTTTTGGGGTGATCCTTTTCTTTTTGGGGTGATCCCTATTTTCCCGGGTGATCCTTATCTTCCCAGGGTGATCCTTTTCTTTTTGGGGTGATCCCTGTCTTCCTGGGTGATCCTTATCTTCCCAGGCTGATCCTTTTTGGTGGGATCCTTATTCCCAGGTGATCCCATCTTGGGGTGATCCCCTCTTTTGGGTGATCTATCTTTCCCCAGGCCGATCCCTTATCTTTTGGGGTGATCCTTATTTTCCCAGGGTGATCCCTATCTTCCCGGGTCATCCTTAATCTTCTGGGGGTCCCATCCTTACTTCCCGGGTGATCCCTTTTGTATATCTCTATCTTTTTGGGATGATCCTTATCTTCCCGGTGATCCTTATCTTCCCTGTTTCCAGCAGGTCAAGCACGTCTCAGCCATCACCGAGGTCACCATTAAACACACAACGATGCACTTTTCCCTAAATTTCCCTCTTTTTTTTTCCTCTCCTGCCAGGACCAAGGATAATGGTGTTCACCTCCGGTGCACTCTGGAGACTTTTGCCCTAAATCCCTCTAGTCCCGTACTTTCAAACCCTGCTCCTGCCAACACCTGGAATTCCTGTTTTTTGGGATGGATTTCATCCTTCCCAAGCTCCTGTGGAATTGTGTGGAGAGAGAGCCACGAGGGTGAATCATCCTGGGATTTATTCTTGGTTGTCCATGCTGTGAATCAGGACATGACTGAGGGGACACTGAGGGTCACTGAGTGCCACTTCAGGAGGAATTGCTTCATGTCCAGCACTGGAACATTGCCCAGGGAGCTTTGGAGGAGGTGGGCATGGGGCACAGCCTGGACTCGGTGCCCAGGGAGCTTTGGAGGAGGTGGGCATTGGGCACAGCCTGGCTCGGTGCCCCAAGGGATTGGGGGAGTGGCATTGGGCGACAGCCTGACTCGGTGCCCAGGACTTTGGAGGAGGGGGCAATCGGCACAGCCTGGACCGTGCCTTCTGAGAGGAGCATGGGCAGCAGCCGGACTTCGTGCCTGGAGAAGGTGAGCAGGGGCACAGCTGGACTCGTGCCCTTGGGGTTTGGGGAGGTGGGCATGGGGCCCCAGCAGGCCGGACTCGGTGCCCTTGAGGTTTTGGAGGAGGTGGGCATGGCACAACCGGACTTCGGTGCCCAATGGAGGAGGTGGGCATCGGCACAGCCTGACTCGGCCAATGGAAGGGTTTGGACGAGGTGCATGGGCAACAGCCTGGACTGCGTGCCTTGAGGTTTGGGAAGGGCAATGGGGCACAGCCGACTCGGTGGCCTCAGAGGATTCTGGAGGAGTGGCATCGGCACAGCCCTGGACTCGGGCACATCAGGAAGGTTTGGAGGAGGTGGGCATGGGACAGCCTGACCGTGCCCATGGAGGTCTTGCCATGGAGTGGGCATGGGGCACAGCTGGACTCGGTGCCCAGATGGTTTGGAAGAGTGGGCATCCGGCACAGCCCTGACTCGTGCCCAGGACGTTTGGATGGAGGTGGGCAATCCGGGCAAAGCAGCCTGGACTCGGTGCCCAGGGACGTTTGGAGAGGTGGGCATCGGGCACAGCCTGGACTCGGTGCCCAGGGGAGGTTTTGGAGAGGTGGGCATCGGCACAGCCTGGACTCGGTGCCCATGGAGGTTTGGAGGAGGTGGGCAGTCGGGCACAGCCTGGACCGGTTGCCTCAGAGGTTGGGGGAGGTGGGCATCAGGGCAGCAGCATGGACCCGGTGCCCAGGGAGGGTTTTGGAGGAGGTGGGCATCCGCACAGCCTGGACCGTGCCCCATGAGGTTGTGAGGAGTGGGCAGCTGGGCAACAGCCTGGACTCGTGCCCGGGAACGTTTGGGGAGGTGGGCAATCAAGGCAAAACAGCCTGGACTCGGCCAGGAGGGTTTTGGGAGAGGTGGGCATCGGCACAGCCGGACTCGGTGCCTCATGGAAGGTGGAGAGTGGCATGGGCACACCGGACTTTTGGTGCCCTGGGAGGATGGACTCGGTGGGCATCGGCACGCCTGACCGTGCCCAGGGAGGAGGTGGGCCATGGGGCACCAGCCTGGACCTCGGTGTCTTGGTAGAGTTTGGGAGAGGTGCACTCCAGTGCACAGATGGACTCGGTGCCCTTGGAGGCTTTTCCAGCCCAGGGGATTGGCACAGGGAGCTGCCAGCACCCCGTGCTGCTGGGGAAAGGTCTGTCCCTCCCGTGCCAGGTGTGGGGACGAGGACCAATGTCCAGGCGGGCAGGTTTTCCCAGTGGCCGGAGCAGCGGGGCCACCCCGACCCCACAATCGGCCCCACAATCGGCCCCACAATGCGGCCCCACAGATCGCCCCAACAACGGCCCCACACGGCCCCCAAAACGCCCCTTTGTTCCCGCAGAAAAAGCCATTCTCCGTGGCTCGGGGCGGGATGTCCACTGAAGAAAGAGCCTCCCTTGTCCCCCAGAGCAGCACACTACGGGTTCTGTTCTGGGTGGGATTGGGCTGGGGCTGCAGAAGGACTGGATTGAATGGGATGGATGGGAGATGGACTAGGGATGGACTGGGTGGAGTCAGTCCCTGCTCTGCTCATTCCCTATTTTCCCCGGAATGGAGCTGCTGATGGTCCAGGTTGAAAATCCCAGTTTGCCACTCAGATTTTGGCTATTCCAGGGTTGGAATATCCCAGTTTGTCCCACATTTTGACTCTGCCAGGGTTGGAATATCCCAATTTCTCTCTCCATGCCATGCCAAGGCCGGGCTCCTCTTGTGCCATCATTTAGGGGATCCTGGAGCGAGGGAATGCTCCTGTTTTCCTGGAATCCTCGGTTCCCTGGGAATCCCGTGTTTTCCTGGGAATTCTTCTTTTTCTGGAACTCTCGTGTTCCTGGAACTCGTGCATCCCTGGGAATCCCGTGCGATGTCTGGGAATCCCCGTGCGTTCCTGGAATCCGCGTGTTTTCCTGGGAATCCCGTGTTTTCCTGGGAATCCCGTGTTTTCCTGGGAATCCCATGTTTTCCTGGGAATCTCGTGCTTCCCAGGAATCTCGTAGCTTCCCCCGGAATTTCATGTTTTCACCAGGAGTCCTCCTGCTTCCTGGGAACTCGTTGCATTCCTGAACTCGTGCATTCCTGGGAACTCGTGTTTTTCCTGGGAATCCCGTGTTTTCCTGGGAATCTCCTTTTTTCCTGGGAATCTTGTGTTTTCCTGGGAATCTCATGTTTTCTGGAAAATCCGTGTTTCCGGAATCTTGTTTTTCTGGGAATCTTGTGTTTTTCCTGGGAATCTCGTGTTTTCCTGGGAATCCTGTGTTTTCTGGGAAGCCGTGTTTTCCTGGGAAATATCGTGTGTTTCCCTGGGAATCTCGTGACCCCTGTGGAGAACCCGCCGTTCCCGGAGCCGTGGCTCAGCTCAGTGTTTAGCTCAGGGTTTATTTAGGATTTCCTGGATCCCAAAAAACATCCCGTGACCTTTCCAGCACTGTTCCCTGTGCAGGAAGGAAAGGGGAGCGGGCACTGTCGTGGCTTATCCGAATCTCCTGCTTTCCTGGGATAATCCTGCTGTTTCCCAGAACTCAATGCTTCCCAGGAATTTCATGTTTTCCCAGGAGTCTCCTGCTTTCCTGGGAATCTCATGCATTGCTGGGAATCTCGTGCATTCCTGGGAATCTCGTGTTTTAACTGGGATCTCAGGCTTCCTGGAATCTCTCGTGTTTCCTGGGAATCCCTTGTTCTGGAATCGCATTCCTGGGAATCTCGGATTTCCTGTGAACTCGTCATTCCGGAACCATGTTCCTAGGATCTTTGTGTGTCCAGGAAATCTCGTGTCCGGAAATATCGTGCTTCCCACAATCTCCTGCTTCTCGGAAATTTTGCCAGCTTCCCAGGAATCTCGCTCTTTCCCAGAATCTCCTGCTTCCGGAATTTCATGTTTCCCAGAGTCTCCTGCTTCCTGGAAGCTCATGCATTCTGGAATCTCAATGCAGCCTGGAAAACTGGTCATTCCTGGAATCTCGTGTTTTCCCGGGAATCTCGTGCATTCCTGGGAATTTCATGCTTTCCTAGGGATCTTGTGTGTTTCCAGCAATCTTGTGCTTTTCCCAGAATCTCGTGCTTTCTCAGGAATTTCCAGCTTTCCCAGGAATTTCCAGCTTTCCCAGGAATCTCCTGCTTTCTTGGGAGTCTCATGTGATCCTGGGAATCTCATGCCTTCCCCAGAATCTCCTGCTTTCCCGGGAATCTCCTGCTTTCTTGGGAATATCATGCTTTCTTGGGAATGTCATGCTTTCCTGGGAATCTCGTGCTTTCCCGGGAATATTGTGCTTTCCTGGGAATATGGTGCTTTCTTGGGAGTCTCCTGCTTTCCCAGGAATCTCGTGCTCACCTCGTTGGGTGTGGGATTGGTGCCGTGTTGTTTGACCAAGGGGCACGGGGCCAGGCAGGTTCCAGTGACCCCATCCCAGTTAAACCAGTCCCTGTGGATACTCCGTGCCCAGTTTGGCTCTGCCCGTTCCATTTTGGGGCTGTAAATGGCCCCTTTCCCTCTCCTTTCCCTGCTAAATGCAGCTGTGGGCAGCGAGTGGGGCTCTGGGGACACGCTGGGATCCCAAAATATCCCTTCCCTGGAGCAACTCCATGGTCAGGACCCGCTCCTGAACCAACTGGGAGGGGCTCAGGAATTGGGATCACCCCATAGCAGCTCCGGGAATTGGGATCACCCCATAGCAGCTCTGGGAATTGGGATCACCCCATAGCAGCTCTGGGAATTGGGATCACCCCATAGCAGCTCTGGGAATTGGGATCACCCCATAGCAGCTCCAGGAGGGCCCTGGAATTGGGATCACCCCATAGCAGCTCCGGGAATTGGGATCACCCCATAACAGCTCCGGGAGGGGCTCAGGAATTGGGATCACCCCATAGCAGCTCTGGGAATTGGGATCACCCCATAACAGCTCCAGGAGGGGCCCTGGAACGGGAGGGCGGAGCATTGCCCCCTCCCCATTACCATCGGGCTGGGCTGGAATCCTTGGGATTTGGGATTCCCGGCCGGACCGTGAGGGGCGTGGGCAGTGTGGGAAACATGCTGCCCCCAGCCTGGCATTCCCGGTGTTCCAGTGTTCCCGGTGTTACCCAGTGTCCCGGCATTCCCGGTGTCCTGGCATTCCCGGCATTCCCAGTGTCCTGGTGTTCCCAGTGTCCTGGCATTCCTGTTGCTATCCCCAACCCGGCATTCCTAGTATCCTGGTATTCTCAGTGTCCTGGCATTCCCGGCGTTCCTGGTATCCTGGCATTCCCGGTGTGCCAGTGTTCCCGGTGTCCCGGCATTCCCAGTGTCCTGACATTCCCATTGCTGTCCCCAGCCCGGCATTCCCGGTGTCCTGACATTCCCATTGCTGTCCCCAGCCCAGCATTCCCGGTGTCCTGACATTCCCATTGCTGTCCCCAGCCCAGCATTCCCAGTGTCCTGACATTCCCATTGCTGTCCCCAGCCCAGCATTCCCGGTATCCTGACATTCCCGTTGCTGTCCCCATCCTGGCATTCCCGGTATCCTGACTTTCCCGGTGTCCTTGGTGTCCTGCCTCAGTGTCCCCATCTGTCCCAGTGTCCTGACATTCCCATTGCTGTCCCCATCCTGGCATTCCCGGTGTCCTGACATTCCCATTGCTGTCCCCAGCCCAGCATTCCCGGTATCCTGACATTCCCGTTGCTGTCCCCAGCCCAGCATTCCTAGTGTTCCCAGTGTTCCTGGTGCCCGGCATTCCCGGTGTCCTGACATTCCCGTTGCTGTCCCCAGCCCGGCGTTCCCGATGTCCCTCTAATCCCGTTTCTCTCCGCAGGGAGCGGGGATGGACAGGGCCAGATCCTGCAGCGCTTCCCGGAGAAGGACTGGGAGGACAACCCCTTCCCCCAGGGCATCGAACTGGTGAGTGGTGACATCGGGGTGGCATCGGAGTGGCACCGGGTCACATCCCTCAGGGTGGCACTGGGGTTCACACTGGGGTGGCACTGGGGTGACACTGGGATGGCACTGGGGTGGCACTGGGGTGGCACTGGGGATGGCAATGGGGGTGGCACTGGGTCACATCCCTCAGGGTGGCACCGGGGGTGTCACCGGGGGTGGCACTGGGGTGACACTGGGAGCACTGGGGCGGACTGGGGTGGCACTGGGGGTGGCACTGGGATGGTACTGGGATGGCAATGGGGATGGCAATGGGGATGGCACTGGGGTGGCACTGGGGTGGCATCAGGGTGGCATCAGGGTGGCATCAGGGTGGCATCAGGGTGGCACTGGGTCACATCCTCGGGGTGGCACTGGGTGGCACCGGGGTGGCACTGGGGATGGCATTGGGGTGGCACTGGGGTTGGCATTGGGGTGGCACTGGGGTGGCACCGGGGTGGCACAGGGTGACACCGAGGTGTCACTGGGGTGGCACTGGGGATGGCACTGGGGTGGCACCTGGGGGTGGCCTGGGCGATGGCAATGGGATGGCACTGGGATGGCACTGGGGTGGCACTGGGGTGGCACTGGGGATGGCACTGGGGTGGCACTGGGATGGCACTGGGGTGGCACTGGGGTGGCATTGGGGTGGCACTGGGGTGGCACTGGGTCACATCCCTCAGGGTGGCACCGGGGGTGGCACTGGAATTGCACTGGGATTGGACTGGGGTGGCACTGGGGGTGGCACCGGGGTGGCACCTGGGTCACATCCCTCAAGGGTGGCACTGGGATGGCACTGGATGGCACTGGGGGGACGGGGATGGCACTGGGGTGGCACTGGGGTTGGGATTGGGTTTGGCATTGGGGTGGCACTGGGGTGGTGCTGGGGTGACACTGGGGATGGCACTGGGAGCAACTGGTTCCTCTTCCCATGCTCACTGGGATCAGCAGTGTCCGGCTCCTCTTCCCATCACGTTTTCCCTGGAATTCCAGCTCAATTTGGGACCTTTCCCGGCTGTTTTATCCAACTCAAAACCGCACATTATTTTTATTTTTCTGCTCCGAGTTCCCTGATGTCTGCAGGGATTTGGGAACTGTCCCAAGCAGGAGCAAAGCTGCTTTTTTTTCTTTTTTTTCCCAAGGGTCAAACTGTCCAGCCAAAAAATCCTTGGAATTCAAACAATGGGAGCCCTGTGCCGTTGGGGTGGATTCCCACAAACTCTGTCCTGGGGGAGCAGCACGTGGGGTTGATCCTAAAGCAGCCCCAAAAATCCTCGGGAGAACATCCCGGGGTTTGGGTGGGGTGTGATGTTGAGGTCAGGGCTGAGCCTCCTTCACAAACTTTTGGGGAAAAAAAGAATTCCCGGGGCGTGCAGGAGGAGGGGTTTGGAGCTTCTGGTCTTGTGTGGTGTCTGGCAGCAATTCCCAACGGAAATTTGGAATTTTAACGGGTTGGGTTCTGCTGGGAACGGGCACAGGATGGGGAGATATCGCTGTGGGAGCTTCTCCATCCCTGCCCAGAGCTGTCCTGGGAATTCTGGGGGTGCTGCTGGAATGGGGATCCTGTGGGAATGGGAATCCTGTGGGAATGGAGATCCCATGGAAATGGGGATCCCTGTGGGAATGGGGATCCCTGTGGAAATCGAGATCCCAGTGGGAATGGAGATCCCTGTGGGAATGGGGATCCTGTGGGAATGGAGATTCCCTGTGGGAATGGAGATCCTGTGGGAATGGAGATTCCCTGTGGGAATGGTGATCCTGTGGGAATGGGGATCCCGTGGGAATGGGGATCCTGTGGGAATGGAGATCCTGTGGGGATGGGGATCCTGTGGGGATGGGGATCCTGTGGGGATGGGGATCCCGTGGGAATGGAGATCCCTGTGGAAATGGGGATCCTGTGGGAATGGGGATCCTGTGGGAATGGAGATCCCATGGAAATGGGGATCCTGTGGGAATGGAGATCCTGTGGGAATGGAGATCCTGTGGAAATGGGGATCCCGTGGGAATGGAGATCCCTGTGGGAATGGGGATCCTGTGGGAATGGGGATCCCTGTGGGAATGGGGATCCTGTGGGAATGGAGATTC
>VKON01004210.1:0-14847 GCA_009741485.1 Malurus cyaneus samueli
CAGTGACTTAACTCAGATGATCACTTATACAATATTCTTAATCCTCAGCAGTTATACCCTCCTCCAGAACTTTAATGATTGTAAGTACCTCCTTGCATTTATTTTGCCACCACTGTTCACACCACAATCTCTATTAATACATTTTTCATTCTTCTAAAAATATTAAATGAAACTAATTTGCTTTTACATAATCCCTCTAATTTTGATAGGGAATAAAAATTTATAATAAAAATGTAAGATGTTTTTGAGTAAAAGATCTTTTTCATTAAGAGTATAGTACTCTGACATAGCATAACAATGATATAGGTACTTGGTTCATTTATTTAATAATTCCTCAGCGGTAAATATCCACTGTTTGGTCTGTGCTTGATTGGAAGTTGGACAGATAACAACTCCAACACTTCTGAATTGGCGAACAGAAGTTATTGGAAATTCTGTCTTATGCATTTGTTATAATAATTCTGTCTTTGGACAAACATGGAGATGCACCATACTCATTAAATAAGAAATTCTAATAAATATGCATCTGCATTGCCACATACAAACCTTCAACCAAATTAGTTACTATTCCTGGCCATTAATTAAATAGCACGTTTTCTATATTGGGGGGAAAAAAGTGCCAGAGCATCTGTTCATTTTTCTTGAAATGCATGATTTGTATTTTCTACTACTAATTTTAGTACAATAATGTGAGAAAACCGTACTCAGAAAGCACAATTGTACATCAAGGAAAAATGCCATATTGAACTAGGTCCGTGGCCACACTGGAATAGCTAATAAAAGCTTTAACAATAATTCACAGTGTAAGAATTGGAGTGATGCTTGCTTTAAACGCAGGAAAATATATGGGACAGAAGTAGTTCTTAAGTGAGAGAGAAGGATTATAAAATATTCCAGTTTTGAAAAGTGTAGTCAACAAAGGAATTGATACATATCTTAAAATCATATGATCATAGAATATCCCACAAGGACCACCAAAGCCCAGCTTTTGGCTCTGCACAGCACCATCCCCAAGAGTCACAGCATGTGCCTGAGTGCATTGTCCAAAATCTTCTGGAGCTCTGTCATGCCTGATGCTGTGATTACTTCCCTGGGAAGCCTGTTCCAGTCCCTAACAACCCTCTCGGTGAAGAACCTTTTCCCTATATCCAAGCTAAATCTCTCCAGAATCAGCTTCAGGTCATTCTTTTGGGTCCCATTGGTGTTGACCAGAGAGAAGACTAATTTCACCAAGCTAAATTCTTCATGCTCTGTTCAGGGCATGCAGTAGAGGAGGATGAAAGGTCAGCGGATGTTTTTATTACACTGATTTTCCCTTAGGAGGAACAAAATACATTAGTATCAATGAGATACTAGCAATTTAATACTTAATTTATTCAGCATTGCATCCTGTATAGTTTCAGTTAAACTCTGCACCTTTTCAAGCTACAATTCCTGTGACCTTTTCATCAAGTCATGAAAAAAATTTGAAAATCTTATTTCAATTTAATTCTCAGGCCATACATTTTTTCTTTAGTACAAATTCTTGTTTTGTGCTTTCTGAAATGTCCTTCTACTGCTCAGTTCAAACTTGGGATTAGTCTGCAACTCAGAAATAGTTGCAACATTCCATATAACAACTGTTCTTAAACATAGATTAGTCCTAGCTTTTATTAGTAGAATTCCAGAATCTAGGAATATTTTGTTTGTATTAAATTATGTGGAGCAATAGAGAGTTTACAGCAAAATGTAGCTGTTCAGAATGAGGGAATTCCTCTGCCCATTCATTATTCCTTAAATTGACTGTTTGATTTTCTAACTGAATGAGTCTTTGTAATTACTAAAAACTTATAGATGATAAGCTTTCTTGGCTTCCAATGTAGTCATCCACTTGATCCTGAAATCCAGTCTGTAGCAGCAAATCATGTGTAAGTTAATGAAATCTATGCATTGGTTTCAATGGATTCTCTATCACTGCAGATGGAAGTAAGCACACTTACATCATGCCTACTGTTCTAAGACAAATTATTAAAATATATTCTCTTTTGTTATATAGGGATGGCCTGGCACGGGTTCTCATCTCATGTTTTTCCTCGATATTCTCACAACTGTTGAAGAAACATAAGAGAAGAAAATTATAAATTAAATGTAAGGGACAGATGTTTGGGATGACTAATGTCTAAAATCCAAGGAACAGGTGTCTGGAGCGCCTAATTGACTTTTGGAAATATTTTACAGATAGGAAGTATTTTACCCATATTTTGTGAAACATCGTAATACTCTTCCATCAGTCAGGTAAAAGCAAATTGCAGTTCTCCGATTGATGGAATCTGGTACCTATAATTTACAAGATTGTTTACATAGGAGGGTGGACTCTCAGGGTAAGTCAATACACTTGAGGGGCAGGGTTGGCTTATTCGATTTTCACCCTTAGATGAACATCTGATATGGTAACAATGGGAGACATGAACTTTTGTTCTAGAAGAAAAGGTGTACCATAAGGGGCTTGGAGGACTGAGGAAAGGTTCATGTATCTCTTCCAATAGGGTTTAGGGCACCCTGCCCAGTATTGGTGTTGCAATTTCGTTCTATCCCTTTGGAAGGGGTTTTAAAGACCCAGCTGGGATGAAGGTGCCTGGGAGACAACCTGGGATAGTCCGACCTCAATAGGTTGACCCTGTGGCAGAGTTGTGCATCATTGGAGACCTCCTGGGCATAGCAACTCCGTGTAAACATTGGAACGTAAGCTCCATTTGAATGCACAAAAATATTTTAAAAAATTCCAAAGAGATTGTAAGAGGTACGCTTAAGAGGCAACAAGATATAATGTCCAGGGAACAAAAGACTAAAACCTAGTCTGACTTACTACTATAAACACCATTTTATTCTAACAGAAATTTTCGAATAATTGAACTATCAAACTGATAACTTGGATTTCTGAATCCACTCTTCACTTGGTAAAAATGCTGGAATATGGAGACAACACGCATTTATCTCCTCCCACGTTATGCAGAATTTTAATCTAGGTAAAGGTTCACTTAACAAAGCCGTATAAAGCCATGAAGAACATAAGCCAACTATTCCAAGCTCAAACAACATTAGGCGGGGAACCAAGGTTTATAAAAAATTGTGTTGGGTATGCACAAGGACCTCTGTTACTTTTTGAGTTTATGTCCACGATATGCCCAAATGTGCTTAAGAACCAATTCCCAACAATGTCAGGCTAATCCATGTTTTAAGATAGGGCAAGCTAGAACCATTAGGAGATTAGCATTTTAACTTTTCCAAAAGTTATACTAATATTGTCATTGCCAGATATTACACACACCCACAGTAGTAAGTTCTTAGATAAAAATAAGAAAAGAAGAACAAAAAAGAAAAAACTTGGGTGTGTTCACCCATTAGGGTTTGGGGACTAGATTGAGGGATAACTCCTAAGTACCTGGTAAAATAAGTATGAAACATCTAATAGGATATTTTGCTAGCTTAATGAATGGTTCCTGAATAATATAAAGAACCAACAAAACAAAGGGCTTAAATCTGAACTGGGGAACTTAAAGAATTTTTGAAGTGGTGTATACAGAAATATTACCTTATTAAACTTCTCAGGATAATTTCCTATGGGACATAAATCTGACACTCAGTAATAAAGAGAAATAATATAGCCTAAACATGAATGGCTCATAGTAGTTCTTGGGAAACTTTGGGCAGACTAAAACCTTTCTATGCAAATTGTCAGGAATGATTAAAGCGAGGGCGTGAGCCGTGGAAATTTTAGGGGAGTTTAAGAATTCCACAAACAGCACTATCAATTTTATTTAGTATTGGGATGGATGATGTTGCTCTCTTTTAGAAAATTACGTGGAACAATATGAAACCTTCAAGAGGGACTAAAAGACTCAAAAGAAAGCCTAAAGATGAATAGTCCATCCACTTATTGATGAGAAAGAACTCCCTATAAAATTATTGCCCAAGTCAAATTCTAAAGAAATAAAGATACTTTTATTGGATGCATCATGTGTTATATCATTTGTCCAGGACTTAGGAGTAATGCAGAAAGAACAAAGCGAAGCATGTGTAGTCCAGTGAAGTACTTCAAGATTCTCCTTCAGATGAGGGTATTTATATTAAAAAAGAGAATAATTTCAGTGTATTTATAATACCTTTGTTGTTGTGAGGAGGACAATCAGAAAAAACAAAATTTAATGTTGAAGCATAGGGTTACGCTACCGAGGAACAAAAAATTGGAGGGATAATATATTGTTCAGGCAATTCAATTATTTTTTTTGGGATTCAGTTACTTCACCAGTTTCTGGGAATAGCTGTGATGATGCAGGGAACAAAGGGATTAATACAAGTAGACCAGAAAATCTGACTTGCCAAAGGACAACTTAGGGCTACAGCCTGCTTCAAAAGCCTGGTATAACCCACATTTCCACAAGTCTTTGTCAAGTAGCCTTCTTGTTATTCATTTTTCCAAATCTGATGGTACCTGTTTCATCTCATAATCCATGGATAGAAGATACGTATTTAATCCTGCTCTCAAACTCCCATTCGGTATTTGTGTAAATGTGGTATACCACCCTAGTAGCCCAAGACTGAACAGTTACAGAATAAATTGCTGAAATGTGCTCCATGTTATAAACACATTCCTCAAGCCTACGTCTAAGTATTTGGATGGGCTTTATTTCTACACCAGCTTGCAATTTCAAAAGGAGGTACATCCAAAACCTATTTACATAACACTACATAAACATTGCACCTTTTACCCTTCTCTTTTCTAAGTCCTATTAACTGTATCTTCCTACTCCGTATGAGGACTATTATCAATTCCTTCTAAGGATCCCTTTAAGATGTAGGCAACAAAGACTCAGTTAATGCTGTAACCAACCATGAATCATTTCCATTTGTGAAGTAGCAGGTAGAACCCCTCTAAAAACCCTTACCACCCGAAGCATCCAGTGCAGGTTGAACAGCAGGAGTATAAAGGCAGCTGAGCCAAACTTAATGTTCCGATGAGAGGGAACCTAGTATATCAGGGATGTGTCATAGCAACGAAGAACTATGCACTCTCTTGTGGTACTCAACTAGACAAGAGTATATCCATCTCATGTTGCATTTATCACTTTGATTTAAAAACTGTTGTTACTATATTATGTCAAGGAACCAGTTCATAGCTGCATAAGCTGATAAAGGTTGAAAATCAGTAAACGCTTTCTTTCTCCCTTGTTCTATTCCTTTCCAATCAAGTTTGTTTACTTTTTTTTTGGATTTATTTTCTTGTTTCCATGACCACAGCAATCGTAACAATCATGAGCCTTATGCATAATAATTCTCATGTTAAAACAAAGAATATAAAAACTCTTTTCCTATGTAGTTTACTAGGACCTAAAGAAACTGAAAATGGGATCAAGATGTTAGACCAGAGCTGGTATACTTAATCTATTGCACATGGAAGATGTAACCGGCTCTAGATGACAGCAAAGCAACTTTCTCTGTGGATTAAGACTTGGTGGAAAAGTCCAAACCTAACATTTGGCTCGAGGTGTGTGATGGGGGCTTGTCAGCACATCATTGACAAAGCTATTTGAATATTTATAAATCGTACAACGGTTCACATTCTGTTTTGTAAAGAAGTTTCTTTGACTAATGGGACAAAGCTTTAATCTTTTTTCTCTATATATATTTATTTGTTTTCCTCTCACTGTGTATCTTGTTAATAAAGGTGTCGCGTCTATCGACGGCGAGTTTTGTTTAAACTGAGAAGAAACCGACATATTATCTGCTTTCATTCCCCATAACTGTGTTGGCTCAGTTTTTTAATGTTTCTCTCTGCTTAATTCTTAGGGCGGCATACTTAATCCTCATATCCCTCCATAGAAATGGTCATTTGTAGGATGAATGTAATAGCAGATTAACAAAATTTAGTGGTTAGTTAACACACTATACATGAAGTGTATTATGACCATTTTATGCATACCAATCACATCAAGGGTATTAGGATTTCCAGCAGTGAAAATCTGACCTGGTTTCAGACACTATTGAGCAGTAAATATTTTTATAAAATATATATGCCAGTTTTTTATATATTATAGATGTGATTAGAGAAGTTTCTATTGATTATTGGTTTCTATGCGAAAATGTACATCTTAAGACTTAACAATCGTTTGAAGATTGCACCACCAGTTCCCAAAAACAGATTGGAGGCAATAGAAGGACATACATATTTAGCACTAAATAAATTATCAGAAAATTTTCTGTTGGATGAAGCAAGGATTTTGATTTTCAGTAGAGTAGGTGCTGAATTAAAATATAAAACATTAATACAAGAAATTAAATATCTTTCATAAGAGAGAGAATACTCAGATGAACGTTTCACTATATCTAGATCCCCCCTAAATTCCACATTCTCTGACCATTTATACAGTGTGAATTTCAGTAGGAATTTAAGAAAAAAACACAACTAATAATAGATACTTAGCACATTGGAGAAGGATGTAAACCCTCTTATAAATATTGAAAGCTAAAATAGAAATTTTCACTGATATGAACTGAGATCTGGATAATATCAAAAAACTAGAAATTTTAATATGAGATGTGAGAAAGAAATTAAATATAAAATTCTAATATAAATCTTAATGTCTAAAACTAAGTTTTTAAACGAGTAATTTAAGAGTACTTTCTATTTTGAAATTCTCTAAATCTGGGGTTATAAATAGAATTTTTGCAAAAAGGAAGGATAGACTAAATACGGGCCAACAAACAGTCCAATCATTATAGGAGAGACGCATCATAGAAAAATTTGTAAAAAATGTCAACTCTGAAAGGCAGCTATCAAGAGAACACTCCCAGTGACACAGCTATGAAATAATGGAAAACAGCTGTGTAAAATAATCAGTGAAATTAATCAAAAGATTTGGAAACCAAAAATACCAGAAACCATGAAGCTATGAAAATCCAGTGCCTCGCAGGCAAAAAAAAAAGGAATAATTAAAAGGGAAGGAAGAGAAAAGCTGGCATGACATACGATATATAATACTAGCTAGCATATATCTAGCAAAGGGGGATATAATTTTACTGTTGGAGGGCAGCTAACTGCAGTGAAGAATTTATAATTAATTCCGGAGAACCAAAACATATAGTAACTAGTACTTGTATTTTCGAAAATTATATGAAATCATAACAAAATATATATTATAATATTGAGGATTGTACAATTTAAACATTACACCTGAATAGTAGATATACCACCGTAACAGACATGAAACATAGAACAGTTACAAGGATTGACTCGAGTATAATGTAAGACATTGTCATATATCATCATTATTTAATACATTTAATATCTCCTGTTGACAAGGGCAACAGGCCTTGAGACTCTGTTTAGTACCACATAGGAAGATTGTTCTAAAAATACCCTCAAGTGAAAAACCCAAGCCCAGAAATCACCTTGTCAGGTCCAAAGTAATTTCCCCATGACTTTCTGATGCACAATTCTGAAAATAACATCACGATGATTTAGAATCATCCCAGGTTCTTCCCTTGAGTGAGATTTTCAGAGAGCTGAGATTATATCGAGTGTCTTCGTCATATCTTGTTCAGTATGAATCTGAGTAAATATAAAACATTTTCCTCTTGAGTTATATAAATTCTCCCATTGAATAGTTATATGCACAGACTTCCACTGTAATAATTCTATTATGCAGCATTGACATTAAAGGCGATGCTGGAAATCTAACTTATCGAGACCCCCAACAACCAAACTACCTTTACACACCCCCAGTTTTTATAAAATGAAAAAATTTCCTGGCCTATCTGAATTTCAAAACAACCAAACTCTGATTGGCAAAACTCAATCTTAAAATCAGAGAACATCAGTGAACCTGTATAGAAAGGTAATTCTTTTAGAGAGCCTGGCTAGAAGTTTGAACGGCATATACAGGTTTAGAGCACAAGTTAGTAACAAGTGTAAGAGCAATTACGATGGAAATCACAGTATATTATTATAATTTAAATTGGCCTTGAATGAAGTAATGTCCAATTTTAACAGCACAGAGTTCAGAAGAGCCTCAAATTAGCAAGGGCTCTAATTAAGACAGACAATACAGTTTTTGCTGTAATTTGGCCAAAAATTTAGTTCATGGCAAATAATTATATACTTTTTTTCGTCTTTTTCACTCTTGGTATAAGTCGATTACACTTAAGGTACAATAAGAATGGAAAAAGAAATCCGCTTAAGTTCGGGTGGTATTTCTATCATCACTTAGCCAAAAGCTCATCAGTGTGGATAATTGAAACTATAACCCAGAGCCTATTGGTATTTTAGTCATCGTTTAGCTGAAACGATGAGAAGATGCTATTCTTAAACGATAATCTATTAGGATAGATATAATAAAGGTGAGACAACATCAATCTACTGGATTTCCTCAACACTAGAGATATTATCACATTTTTTGCTCCTGGATCTATGCTGGTAAGATATTTTTCACGTTTTATAAAGAATCATTTAGTGGGAGCCATTGCCTAAATCATCAATATGGCTCGTTTCTTCCTGCGCTACTAATACCAAGTTATATGATTAGTGCACTAAGCCAGATGCCTGCTTACAGGTATTAGCTCACCGTTATTTTCTAAGTAATTTTGTTTTACCTAACTGAGGGCTCGACGAGTTATATAATGTTCCTGCGCGAGGAATGTGTAGCGACTAATTTCACCTGCCTACAGCAGTGATCTGGTGGATGACACTAATTGAAGTGTAACTGACATAAAAACAACAATTGTTTATTAATAAAATTTGTGAAAGGTACAAACCTAACCAGTAACTTTAGAGATCAGATTAGAGGTCACACGAATATTTAAACAAAGATTCATATCAATCCGCACACTGAGCGAGAGTCGCGAGTCTTGTATTTTAAAGGATTTTCCACTACTCATTCAACTTGATGGTGACTTCAGGGCTGTATAATGGTGGTGTAGAGGAGTTAAATATATATTAACGCTGCTTATGACGCAATACAGTAATGAATAAAATGAAAATTAATGAGCATAGCTATATTTCTAGTTTGTGTAACTTAATAAGTAAATATGAACTATTCGTATGCTATTCGTGATATTATATAGGAGTTTCTATAGGAAGCAAGCATCTGTTATAGCAAAATGACAATGGTATATTACATTTCTCATGAGGTCATGTTGCAATCATATTTAGGACACTATCAGACTCGCTCGTTATTGTAGTATTACAAATCACAATACTATGTATAGGCTATATTTATCTTCAATTCATTTTCACTTTTATAAGGACCTGGTTATTTTATTCAGTATCGATATAACATAACAAAGTGTTTTAAGTAATTAGGGACGCAAAGCAGAAGCTTTCTGAACTCTTGAAATGATGACTCAATATAATATGTTAAGCTTGTCATTGACCGTAGTTCTTTGGAAGAGGCAGGGGCGACATGTGGGGTGTAACCTCAACGAACACAACTGTCTCCTTGGTTTCCCATTGTTCCTGCAGTGAGTGAAAATGAAAGAGTGATATGAGACACTGGACTAATGAGCGCCACTAACACATTATTACGATGACTCATCACGCAATTCATTTACATATGGAAAAAGAACAGGGACAAACCAAAGAGCAAGTACAGGGACTTTTCACATTACTTTTAATGTTTTAGGGCACATATAGGAAATAGTCCCAGGAACTAATGAAATGATATAGGGAGGGGTTGAGGTGTACTAAACAAGAATGATGTCATCAAGCCAATATTAGTATATGTCATATTTTTATAGAGTTTGAGCCGAATGTTAAAATAAATGTTAAAAATCACTACCAACCTAGAAAAGTCTCACTGCAATAATTTTTTCTGTCATTTAAAACAGAAACCTGTAAGGATCGCTTCTCACATAAGGACTATATCTAAATTGTGTTTAGTCCAACTTGAAAAACTCTCAAGTGAGGCATTCATTCGGGAACAACTTTCCATCATAAGTATCACTCTTATATTTTAATAAAACCAATATTTTTTTTCAGGAAATGGTATCTAAATGGGTGCAAGTTAGTAGTTTGGGAAAATTCATTGATGGGCTTCGATACCAGCCAACAATTTCTGATTAGGGACTTTTCTGGGCTCGCTTAATTACAATTAAGAACGACCACACTTACCTGAATGATCCCCTATTATCTGAAGGCTGGACGAAAAATCAAATGATGGCCTTGGTAGAACCACCATAATTCTCTTAACAAGAAGAGTGTGACAAAATGAAAAGGTCTTCCATCTTGATCATGACTGACCTGGGAAAAAATCTAAATCAATTAGCCTGCTTCTGTTAAAATCTAAATGAGAATGTGATGAGACGCACTGACTGTACAATACAAGTCAAGCAAGAGCATAGACCAAGTTAAGTGCCTTTTTTTTGGGAACATATACTTCGAACGAAGGAAGATTCACGTTTGTTTATTTCATATACAGTTGATATACGATGACTTCCAGTCAGTGGACTAAACGATCTCCGAGCATCACAGACTACCTCCCATGTCAGAGTGGAATGGAGGCGAAGTAGAGACATGATAGGAGCAATATAAGCGAAGGAATCATGTGTGGAACAAGGCAAGATAATAATAAGATACACATCCCAATAAGACCAAAATAAAAGGAGAAAATTAAATACCATCCAACAGCGTAATGCTACTTATCCACCACAATCCCACAGCAAACCAATTCCACAGCTATGTACACACAAACCCTGTTGAGCAGTGACTTTTTGCTAGACAAGAACTGCCACCCTCCAGACCTGATTCCCTGAACCTTGCACCGCAGGGCAAGGAATCTCTAAGGTATGCCATGCCTTCCCACAGCATTGTGCCCCTCCAGCTTCTTCCCCACTTCTAGGGGAGGAGAAGTGGAAATATTGTGAAAACTCACCAGCTGTAATTAAAAACACCACTGGAGCGTCTAAACCTTAATGACCAGTGTTGTATACCACCACAGTACCACAGGCCCGATAGATTGGACTCAATATTTAAATCCACCAAACCAGAGCACAGGTCACTATGCACGACGAAAGTCAGTGCTACTGGGGTCAGAACGCAGCCACATAAGAGAATGATCACAAGTTACAGTGAGATGGTTTTCAAGGCACCGTTAGTCTCAACTCTTTCCTTGGCCCCCAATACACTCAGAAGTCGCAAACCAACCAGAAGTTAAAACCTACTTTGTTGTGTCCCTGCCTGCGTACTTGCGTCTATCGTCAAAAGAGGTCAGAAGAGGATCTTCATATCTCCTCATACCTGGCGGAATTGATTATCATAAACATATACATATGACGTATAGATTAAAGTATAAAGTAAACTTTTTCTTGAGAATGCGTATCATACATCATACCTATTGTCCGCCATTATATTATAGTAATAGGACCTCTAAGGAATGAAAACCACACATGCACACATTTACTTTTGTTGCCAAATAACAAAAATTGGATTCGAGGAAATGCCGTTTATTATACCACATGTTGGAAACAACATATGTTGATTTTTCCAAGGTGGTATAAAATATGTAACAATTTAAATTGGGAACTGTACACTATTCACAGTGTTTAAACAAATAGGTTTTTGGCATTATCTATCGTAATAAGTGACAAAGTATATAAGGAAAACTCCGGAAAGAAAAATAAATATTATTTGAAATTTTAGAGTTTATGTTCTAGTTTAAAATGGAACACAAATAAAAAAAAAGTCGCAAAGTTGAATCTCACAGAAAAAAATTTCAGTATGAGTTGGAAACCTAAAAATCAGAGGAAATCAAAATGCATTTTGATACTTTGTGCCTACATGCCTTGCAATTATGGGTATGTAATATTCATAATAAATAACACAGGGACAAACCATACCACCTTTGGCTGTGATGCTTTATTAAGATTTTGGTCTCTCTTTATACCTGTGGCTAACTATTCTTGGTGCGCCCTTATTAAATCATAAAAATTTGACGCGACGCTTAAATGTTATTCCTTTCCAACCATTATTAACTAAATTAATTAGTCAATTGCATTGTTCTTCTCCCCATAGCTGTGATAACAGTGGGACTCCTGCATGAGAACTATATGATATGTTCACTCTAAATGTCTAAAAATGCACAATGAAAACGCGAAATATGAGCCTGGAGACAATTTAACTCACTTGCCTACGAGCAGATTCTGAGTAGTGGTGAAATAAACTACCTGGCCAGATATCGGGTGAACGGTCAAAGACCACATGAGTCAGGCGACTCAATTAAGACAAAACGAGGTGAGACCGGGTGACACGGTTTCATCTGAGTAATATTGCACATTTCCTAGTTCCCGTGCATTAGTACTGAATAGGTAAAAAGCTCTATGAAAGACGGGAGATAAGCATGAGTAAGAAGGAAGATTATGATTAAATGGGGATCAAGTGGCACAAATATTGCTCAGTCTAGAAATCGCTTCTGCGAATCGCGAATAGAACGTAAACATTTAATTTTTTGATGTTATTTGTCTGGATAATAGGCTCCGTCTATTTTTGCCTACTCACTACGATCTCGCAACCTAGATAACACTACAGAGCATTGGGCCAGACTAACAGAGACTGCAAACCAGGAATCTCCCTCTGACAGGGACAAAGAAACATATATTTCTTTTTTTTCCTGCAACGGAGTAATTATGGATGGCAGGTTAGGGTTATATCATTACCGGCGATCCTTGACAGGGAATGTAAGAAAACACTTGGATTCTCGTACTTATATTGCAGCTGGGGTATTAGAGGGACTAAAAATTAATTAACTGCACTTAAACTCCTTGGATCAATGATAGCTGCCACCTTCCTGTTGTTAAAAGCTCCCTGCCTTTCTGACAGAATTTCTTTTTTCAGCACAAGCAGCAAAGTGACATATGGTAT
The DNA here is from genome assembly GCA_009741485.1 of Malurus cyaneus samueli. Taxonomy (NCBI): domain Eukaryota; kingdom Metazoa; phylum Chordata; class Aves; order Passeriformes; family Maluridae; genus Malurus; species Malurus cyaneus. The sequence goes on from VKON01004210.1 coordinate 12,890, forward strand.
TTTTTGGTTGTTAACTGATATCTTCTTAGACAGCGTGGATTCCCAAAAGAGATTTGCAATTCAACGTAAGAGAGAGAGAGAGAGACAGAGAGAGAAACCAGAGAAAAAGAAAAAAGGAGAGAGAGAGGAGATGAAAGAGAACCCCAAATCACTGTGCAATTCTGTTAAAAAATCTCAGTAAAATAAGCTCCCCCAATTCAAACCAATATACTTACTTCACAATTTTTAGCAGTAGAAAGAATGAATTCTGCACTGTGACATGTCAAAAGCTTGTAAAGTCTGATTTAAGAGGTGAAAAGATGAAAGTAAGCTGTGGTCGTTGCCAAGTCTTGTGTTTGGGTTTTTAAATGTCGCTAGTAAAGTAATTTCATAGTACAAATGCACTACACAGACGAAAGCTGCTGGCTTGGCTCGTTCCATGAGGATGTCGAAGTGAACGATGACACTTGCACATAGCTAGCACTGAACTGGATAATGTAATCGCTAATATCGGGCATCCTATTCTCACAGCAAGCTTAAATAGTTTAGATCTAACTGGCTCAGTGAGGAATTTTAAAAATAAAAGGATTGACCTCAGTAAATAAACAATAGTATGTACGTAATCATTGATATAAAAAGTCCAGCACAGCCATATAAAATCCCTTCTACAGTAAAGACACACAACTTAAAAGAAATTCACAAATAGGATAAATAAAAGTCCCACAGAAAACCCAAACTTCACATACTAGAAGCATCGATTGATAAGGCAGGAAATATATTTGTTAAATACAGCCTACTAGGCAGCTTATAACAAATGGTCATCTCATTGAGGTTAATGGGATCGGCATAGAGACCAATAGAAGACTACGGCTTTCATGTAGATAGTTGTATTCTGAGAAATGAGCAATCTGTATGTCTGCCCACCACACGAGCAAAAAGCAAATCCCATCCTCCTTCCATTGCAAAGTTTATATGCGCAACTCATAATATTGAAGGGAACTTATCCCATTCACAGATGCTGAACAAGGGACAAGCAAAAAATCACAGCAGCTATGTTAGCCAGCAGTCAAATAGTGGCTGTGACTGGATATGGAGAGAGGCTATATTGTGGCCTCAAACCTCATCTAAGTTTGAAGACACATAATCCATTAAATTTCTTTTAAATTCAAATTCGGCCTTTTCTGATTAAATCCCCTTGTTTTAACGCAGGTTAAGAACTTTTGGACTTCACAGTCTTCCTAAGAGAGCATACTGTTGACGTAGTGGATAATGATGGGAGGCAGTTATGCTTCAAAAGCCTATGCACACTTCAGATAAAAAAATTTACCGTAATTCAATGCAAGTCATTTCCAAAGGGGGTACAGTGGATAGACGGGAATTTGCATTGAAAAAAAAAGAGAGCGCGGAGCAAAATAACTAGTAATGGATCACACCGACTTTGAAATCAAATGGAAGATATGAAATATCATAAATTATTACTATTATACCACAAAGAAGAAAGGATTCTCACAAAAATCTTCAAGAACAGGATACAAAGAAAATAGTCATTATGACTGGAATGACAGACTGGTAAAGCACTAAGCAAAAGATTTCTTCTAACAGAAAAGCCTACAAAGGGAAATTCACTTTAAACAGTAGTGACTGTGTGTATATTGTGTGAGTGTCCCGTGTCATGCACACATCTCTAGGCTGCATTTAATGAAGCCCAAGGGAATTCCAATGTCCTACTTGCATAAAACTGGAAGGATTATCTTACATCCCTTTTAAATAATAATTAAATCATTGGAACAAAAGTGTTACTCATTAATTTATTTCCTGTTTCATTTTCCTATGTGTTTATTTTGGTCCTGTTGGGATACTGGCTAAAATTCCACTGTGACATTATTTCTTTCATAAAAAATAAGCTCAATATTTTTAATATTTTGTAGATGTGATTATAATATATTCAAAGAAGAATATTAAAGAATACTTGATATATC
>VKON01004212.1:0-18898 GCA_009741485.1 Malurus cyaneus samueli
CCTAGTCAAGAAAGATCCATTCGGGTCCTGGAGTGGCAAATATTCTTTTGATCCTCTTGTCGTTTGCTTTATAATAATTTCCAGCCAGAATCCTGTGCTGTTTTCAAATTTAATTGTTCAATAAAACTTGAATATCATTCCAGTCGGTTATGTTTGTTTCATTATAAAACATAAATGTTTACTTACGATTATTGGATCGGTTCGATAATCTTTCGCAAATCTTTTTTCCAAGCTTCTATGTCAAATATAGAAAAAGGTACCTATTGATCAGACTATTATTTGCCCTCAGGCCCTACTGCTCCCGTAAGGGGTGCTTGCAGGGACCTTTTGCCCTCGCTTCCCCCGTGTTCTGCAGGAGACCGGTGCTCCCTGCTGATGACGGGTGTCCTCTGATCTGCCTACATCCTCTTGCTTCCTAGGAGGGGGCTTAAGAAAATCAGTAATTCTTGTTTCCTGTGCTGTGCCTGATTAAACCTGTCTGGTTAGTACATTTCTTTGACTTATACTGCATGCTGAACAGCAACTCTTAAGTTTCTGCTTTTTAGTGCTTATTTTCTCTTTCCAAAGCCAGTTTACTATGCAGCACCATCCTGCAGGTCTCTCGGCCACTCAGGGTGATTTCGGAAGCAGTGAAAACATGTTTGATAGGAGACTTCGTTCCCACTTTCCTCTCTCCTCAAGAACAGCATTACCTGCAGGGGGTTTTTATTCAATCTAAAGATCCAAAAAAGTGCTATTTTGTCCATATCTAATTTATATTAAACGCCACCCAAATTATTACATTGCTTAATAAGACCTTCTTACTCTATTCCTCTTGTTCCAAACTATTTCTTTTCTCAGTGTACTAATATTACCACCCAAGGGGGAGTTTTGCCATTTATTCTTTACCCTGACTACTTCCCATTTATTCCTTCCGATCACCTGTTATTACTATTAACCACCTTTTGTGTGCTTTTTATCTCCTCGGGTAAACCACTGGAGTGGGGGGGGGGGGGGATGTCACCCTAGGTTTGTTCCGCTTCCCGTTTTTCCCTTCCCTGACCTGTTAGCCGTTGCAGACTTCTTAAACTATCATCACAAGCATGCAACCACATGACACCACAGTCACAGCAAAACGCATTACACAATAAAAAAAGAAGAAATAATTAACTTACTTGCCTGGACTCCGGGCTCTGGGAACCGCCACTTCCTGTTTCCGGTCCATGCTTTCCCTTCCGGGAAATCCGGGTATCCACAACACACTTCACACACACTCCAGTCGCGGAGAGCTCCACACAAGCACACAACCAGGTTCTGCCCACCCTTTCTCCTGCCTCCTAATACAGTCATTGGCAGGCCTGTACTCAGGTAATAGCAGAACTTTTCGCTCCGGTCCCACTCGGCGGATCGTTGCGAAAAACCGATCCTGGCCAGCAACCTCGCTGGCGCTTCCAAGCCCTATCAGGGTCCGTTGTTCGCCAGACGTCCCTTGGCATCTTACCAACCCCTGGCTACGCGTGCGCCCTGTAGACTTCCTGATAAACATATATGATAAACATACCGTTCCTATGAAGCGCCAGTGGGTACTTGCTCTGCCTGGGCGGTGGACGTACCAGAAGCGGAATTCTTCCAGGAAAAAAGACCTGGGGCGCGCCAAAGAGTCCCGATTCTGGACAGCCCCCGCACTGGACAGAGCTTCTCCTGGCTGGCTCGCCAAAATGATCCAAAAATGATCTGAGCAAGACTCCGCAACTTATATAATTTTAAGTTACATGTTACACATTCACCGAGTTTCGCAATTCGCCTATACATATGCATGACCTATCCCCGCTTTGTATTATAATGAGTTTAAAAGTCATTTCCATGTGGTTACGCCTGCGCAGTGTTATTTGGTAGTGGGCTCCGGGGGTCTCGGGAGGAAGTAAAATACTCATCCTGTTGTCTTGAACTTTTCACCGAATAGGAGAGGATGATTTTTCCCAGCCTTTTACCTCCTCTCCTTTCAGGTCTGACACATCACATTTTGAGAATGTTGAATTCCCTCTGGATGTTAAGGACACCATATTCTTATTTCTAGTTCTGTTATGTCTCCTCCATACGGTCTACAACACGTTTAGACTCAGGGCTGAGATTTCCAGGGAGGTTGTCCAGAGATCTGACCCAGGGGTGGAATATCCTGAGTGGCATCGAATGTGGGAGGATATGGGCCAGCTTTTGAAGAAGTACTCTGCTCCAATAGTTTGGAAGTTCCCCCCTGAACAAATACAGAGCCCCTCTATAAGGTAGCAGAATATTTGAAAGAAAATTGCAGTGGCAGTTCAAGAGAGGGGCAGCTCACTGTACTGTGCTGGGCCCTGGCTAATGCTTATCGCACACTGCTTGATACCATACAGCAGCACCTACAGCTGGAGGGGAAGGAGAACAAACCTACAGACACCCCAGTCACTCAGTCTGCAGTTAAACCAGATGGACAGCCTAAGCCAATAGCAGATGCCCCTGTCCAGAGGGGGAAATACAAGACCAAATCTGTTTGCCCGGTGGATGATGATGGAGAGGCAGGACCCTCACAGCCAGCAGAGAAATCAGAGCCGGAAATAATCACTGAATCCCTATCCTTGGAAAGTCTAGGACCCCTGTGAAAAGACCTCACCCTATGAACAGATGAGTCCATATTGAGCTGGTTGATCGTAGTCTGGGGTACTGCAGGTGATGGTACAATTTTGGACAGTACTGAAGCGAGATACTTGGGAACTTTGTTGCGGGATGTGGGTATTGACCAGGGGATAGCGAGGAAACCAGAACCTCTCAGCCTCTGGACATGACTCTGAACAAGTGTGAAGGAGAGATACCTTTACCAGGAAGACCTCCAGCTGCAGCAAGGCCCTTGGGAAACCATGAAGCAAGGAATCTAACACTTGCAAGAACTGGCTGCGCTAGAGATCATTTTCTCAAATAAGGAGCAATCCACTAAAACTCCAGACCTTATTAAATGTACAAAACAGATGTGGTTGAAACTCACATGACTTGGGCCACAAGCATACTCCCACTTCTTAGCAATGCTGCAATGGAATAAGAAACACGAGACAGTGAGCACAATGACAAGAAGGCTATGGACATATGAAGACACTGTCCATGCTCCTGTACAAGCCCAAGTCTAGGCTGTGGAAACAGACCTGACTGAGCATATCAGGAAATTGGAGGAGAGAATTGATGAGTGCCATCAGAAACTCAGAAAGGAGCTTAGGGAGGGAATGTTCCATGTTTGCCAGTAACAGACCAGATCCCCTACTATTAGAAGCAGGTATCCCCTGGCTAGGGAGATGCAACGACTGAGGCACAGACTCCACGTTGGCATGCGAAGAGTGAGAACGTTTATTGTGCAGTAGTAAATTCCTTATATATAGTAATTAACCTGGAAGTAATTCTACAACCACAGCCACACTCCAATCAATTATCTTGTCTCCCAATATTGCCTTTTATGGTACTAGGTAAACAATACCTTTTACAGTAGCAGTGCTCTCTAAGTCTCGTGTGAACTAGTAGTTACAAACTTTTTGTGGCTTACCTACTTCACTCATGATCAGTTATGTTTACTAATTCCAAGGCTTCTTCCACAGCAAGGATAGGATATAGGCCTGACTTTCAAGGTCTGTTGTTCTGCTGTTACCGCAACCAATATCTGTAACCCTACAGGGAGAGGGGGTACACCCCACAAGGGGATCTGCGGTTTTTCCTATGTGAGCATGTGAAACCCACCTCTGTCCTAGCAGCATGGGTACATAAGCTACAAGAACAAACTACTAACAAAGGAAATTCAGCAAGGATGAATGCAATTCCAGTTTCCCGTGGCGAGCTCCTAGGCAGAAGAGAAGGGAGGATGACATGTCTGATCCCCTTGAAGGGACCCCCAGAATGTATGTCCAGGGAGGTGGCAATAGCCCGGACTAGAGGGGCCCTGCCTCTAGCCAGGTAGAGGCCAGGAAAAATCGGGTATTTTTGACTGTGTGAATCCGATGGCCTGGCACATCAGAACCACAAAAATACAAAGCTTTGGTTGACACTGGTACATAATGTACCCTGATACCATTGGGACATGTGGGGGCAGAGCCTGTTTCCATTTGCTGGGGTGACAGGGGGTCTCAGTAGTTGACTCTACTGGAAACTGAAATGAGCTTGACTGGGAAGGAATGGAAAAAACAATCCACCATGACTGGTTCAGAGACCTCATGTATTGTTGGCATATATTAGCTCAGGAGCGGGTATTTCAAAGACCTAAAAAGATATTGGTGGGCTTTTGGGATAGCTGCTGTTGAGACAGAAGACACTAGACAGTTGAATACCTTGCCTGGTGTAGCAGGGCATCTCACCCCTACAAGAGCTTATCTGTTGCTTGTTAACTGGTGAAATAACTCAAACAGGACAAGCTGTCTTGCACTGGTTATTTTGGCCATGGAATTAACACCCCCAGCTGACAATAGGCATCTTGCCGTGCAAGTGAGACATGGAAAGATAAGATGGATTTCTTACTGACAGACACCTCACTTTACAGACTATAAAAGCTACACCACGCTTTCACAAAGCAGAAATCTTTTGTGCATTCCCTGGAAATGTGGGGAGTTTCTCCCCAAAGCGGGGATGCCTACTTTGTAGTTACTCCTAAGGGGCTGAGTGAAAGGACTCTGCGTACACTATCGTCATTTCAGTATTAAGTTACATTTGACTCCTAATCAATACGGTTTCTTTTGCTAGGTTTAATCTAGGTACCTTGATATCATGCACTGTTTATGTAATCTACTAGTAGTTCTTTTTGGTTTATATTGTGTAGTAAGTAACTCTGATTAAGATCTTTTGTCTGTTATCTCCTGTCTGTTCAATAAATAGCTTATTTTATAAATAGACCTGATCTGCCATCCTTAGAATTTGAGTGCCAGAGTGATTTATTAAATTTAGGCTGGTGTCAAAAATCTGTAGGGTTACAGAATATTGGTAGTGGTAACAGCAGAACAACAGACCTTGAAAATCAGGCCTATCTCCTGTCCTTGCTGCGGAAGCAGCCTTGGAATTAGTAAACATAACTGATCACGAGTGAAGTAGGTAGGTATCCTGGTTTTACTCGGTCTGGTTATTTGGTGGTGGGGGGATGGGAACAAGAAACCAACAAAATGGCTCTTGACAAAGTTTAGAAGCTTTCTCCTTCTTCTCCAGCAAAAGGAGCCCTGCCCCCTGAATTTTAGAACCAATCCATATGGCTCGGAGGTTGATGGACAGGCTGCTGGTCAGGCCTGGGCCAATTGCACAGGCTAGTTACACCTCTGTGATGATATATGGTCTTGTACTTAGAAGAATTCAAAACAAGATAGTTTGCGGCCGCCATTAGTTTTAGGTTGTTAGTATCATCCCCTTGCACCGGGGGAAGACAGAGCAGGAGGGTGAGGAGACATGAGAGAAAAATGGAGACCAAGATCATAGTAAGGAGAAGAGAGGTGCTGTTGCTTTTTTGCTGTGGTGCTCGAACATGGAGAAAACAAGCTTTCTAGGAGGAGTATGTGCCATCATAAATACTAGCTGTTGCATTTATACAGATAGTCACAATGAATTTCAACAGATATTAATGATGTTTGGGAACAAATAAGATCATTACATAAGATACAGCAAGATGAAAATTCATGGGTTTCCAAGAGGTTTGGACTTGGCTCATATCCTAGACATACAGACAAAAAGGGTGCCTGGAAGCCCAAGAGACTGAAGTCAGAAGAAAGACCCAGACTCCACAAACAGGATAGAATGAGCAGGAGCGCCATCAGGAAATCAGGTGACAATAGAGACTATAAATCCTTAACAATTGACAGGCAGGGTACTCTTCTGAGGTACCCAGCGTGAGCTATAACTATATGCATATTAACATGGTAAAAGAAGGGACCCTGTTTGGTTCTTTTTATTAAAGCAGAACCTAGGGATAAGCCACTGTTGGGATGGCATCTGCATAACTCCTACTAAAAGGCTACATACAGGGTGACAATATCATACAACATTGTTTAAAAGTGATGGCATCCAAATTTTGGCCAGCATGCACTTGTCCATTGGAACTCAAATGTTTCAGAGAACTACTGTTTGTTTCTGTTTCCAAGACAATAAGACAAGGAGGACACAACACTGTGGCAAGGGTAGTCCTTTTACTTTTACCGGCCTGATATGTCCCAATATGGGCCACAGCCACTTGTGACAAGGGGAACCGAAGGACACAAACCTCTTGTTAACTGACTCAAAAAATTCCCTTCATTTATTTGCAAAAGCTGTGCCTTTTTATACTTTAATTGTCCTGGATAAACAACAGAATGGCTGTCCACACCCAGAGCCACGCCCTGAACCTTCCTATCCAATCACATCTCTAGTTAGCAGTGTCCACAGGCTCTGCTTACCAATCACAGCTTGACAAACGAGGCAGGCCCCGGTCGAGCACAGGCGCTCCCCCGATCAATGACTTGCAGCCAAACGTTTCCAAACTGTGATATTAATCCCAACACCATACTACAGCAATGGATGTGCCTGAAGGAAGCTGTGACCTGTGGAGAGGAGCCCAACATTAATTCCAACATTTCCCCTTTTATTTTTAATCATGAAACACAGAAGCAACTAATGTATTAGTTAAAACATTTGGAAAAACATGATAGAATTATGAAACTTTCAAGTCCATATGACTGATATGAGCAACATTCAGAACTACAATTTTTAATTTAAAAACTGGATATCAACGACTTTTGGCTAATGTTGTTATGAGGGCATGAAGTTCCTTTCTTTTGTTTTTAAAGCCACGGTTTTTAAATGTTTTTGTGGCATCGTTTAAACTTGTATTGCTTCATGCGAGAGTGTTGTGGGACACATAGTTGTAATCAAAATCTTCAAAAATCTGTAACTCTGTAATAAGGAATTCTGACTTGTCGCAAATAGGGGAATACCTTAGCAAATATGCAAATCAGTTAGCAGTTACACTTTGTGTGTAATGCAATTTGTGAAAGCGAAGTTCAGCTCTCCTGTGAAAATTAAAAGTCTTAATAAATGAAACAAGGGAAGCAGAAGCAAGGATAAACGGCGCTGAAGGGGCAACCGGGGTGCTTTGGTGCTTGCCAGAGCACCTGGTATTGACAGAGACTCTTTAAATACCTTTCGTGTTGGCATCAGCTTAATGCTATTCAAGGAATTTTATACTATATCAACTTTTCTAGGAATGTTAACATGGGATCTGCCTTTTTAGAGCTGGGCATGATGATGGTTATGCTCCCTGGGTCACGTGCATGTGACACATCGTGTGACCCTATGTCCGTCTTTTACAAGTGGTTTTTGTAACTGGAGAAGTGCATAGCAGGGGGCCCATGATGGCAAACAAACCCTGGCTTTCCCATGCAGATATAGCCATCAAAGGTTGGGGGCCCCACAGACAGCTCATCTTTGGCCCAGCGAGGAAGGACGTTCACATCCTCTGACAAATGGTCTCCACTAGTGTGTTTGGTTTGGAATGTGCTGGCCAAGCCAAGGACCGCACAACCACCTGCTCATTCGTCCCCCACCACCCATTGGGGTAAGAGAAAAGCGAAGAAAAAAATCTAGACAAAAGGGTTTCATCGAGTTGAAGATAAGAGACGCAGGAAGAATGCTTGATGGACAAAAACAGAATACATTAATATGAGTATTTATTTAAACAAAGTCAGAGGAGGAAGAATGAGAAATAAAATACAACTCAAAGAACCGTTTATCCCACTCCTCCCCTTCCACCCACTACAAAGCAGCGGGGGGTGAACAGGGTTGGGGTTGTCGGTTTATCACCCATGTCTGCAGCTGCTGAGGGAAGAGAAGTCCTTTCCTTGCATTGCCATTGCCTTGGGGTCCACGGGAGACAGTTCTTTGTGAACCTCTCTGGATGGTTCACTTCACAGCGCAGTCACAAATCTGCTACATATGAGTCCCAAGGGGGTTGCTCAAAACCTGCTGCGCGTGGGATCCCTCGTTCACATTGGAGTGAGCCGAAGGCAGTCTGTTCATCTGGAGGCAGGCATCTCTCTCCATGGTTCCTGCTGGACACAGCCCCTTCTCGTGTCCATGCTTCCGGCGTGGGGACTCCTCCTCCACGGGCTGCGGTGGATCTCTGCACCCTCTGTGGACCCATGGGCTGCAGGGGACGCTGCTCCAGCCATGGTCAATGGGCTGCGGGGGACAGCATCTCCAATGTCGTCACACGTGCAAGGGTCCCAGCTTTCAGCGCCTGGAGCGCCCTCCTCCTCTTTCTCACTGACGTTCGGGTCTGCATCCTCACATATTTCTCAGCCTCCCACTCGGCAAAAACTACTGTGTGTTCCTTTGTTTTGATTTCTTCTAAATATGTTTTCAAACAAGTTGTAACAACTATTTCAATCTTCTCAGGAACATCTTTTTGGCCGCCATCCAAAACTGGGCAAGTCAAACCGAATACACTCACATTCAGCCCTCTTCCTTCCACCACACCTTTTTGCTGTCAGGGTCTAGTGCGATTTAGCAGCTATAGCAGGGTGTTAAGCTGTGAATCCTTTCTCATGCATTCTTTTTCTCCTTATGCACTTTTTTGGTCATATAGCTGCAACTAGGGGCCCATTCAAGTGTTAGAGGTCTCCCCGGCTGAGCTTTGTATAGTTTTGCTAATAATGTGCAAATAAATTCATGGAAATTTTAAAGTCACAAGCCATAACACTTAGTTATTGGCAAGTTAATCCACAGTAGTATCTGTATGTGGGTTACAAAAGAAAACCAAACATGAGTGATATTTCACCACTGTGTTGCATACTAAGCTACTTATGCAAAAAAGAGGCACATTAAACCACAGCACCCATCTTATTTATCTGTGAAAGCCAGACATAAATATTTGGTTATAACAAATGGAAACCAGCAACGACTTTTATGTCACAGGGTAGAGTCACTTTATATGCTAAACACTCAGTTTTGGCTGGTTCTTTGGATGCATCATTTATGTTGAATGTCAATTGCCATATAAGGGGAGAGTTAACACCTGCTCCACATGTCTGTGAACCAGTAATGAATCACAGTGTAAAAAAGATGGTAAATGTAAGATAATTTGAATGCTAGTAATTTTCTGATAACAGCAGAACTGGCTCTTTAAGTATTTTAGTCACTTCCTGCAATCTAGTGTGAAATATAGGTGTTTGGTTTGAAAGACAGGTGTTTGCCAATGAAAGGCGGGACCCCTTTGGAGTGTGGATATGCCCATTCCTCAAATTATATAGCTTTGAAAAAATCATGGCTTCAGGCAAGAATTATGGTAAAGGATAACAGTTTTTACTAATAGTATAAAGGTGAAACAAGTAACATACAATAGCAAGCAAGCAGCATCCCAAACCAGGGACAGCCTTACAGGACACATCACTCATTTATGGTGCAGTTACAGTCCGCAGTCGGCAGGGGTGCTGTTGGCTCACGGCCGGGTAGGGGGCAGGTGCGATGATGTCCCTGGGCGGCTGCAGGGGGCGTGTGGACGGTCGGCTGGCTCAATCTCCAGTGGCAATGGTTGGACACGAACAGCAGGATGGATGGAGAAAAGTTCTGTGGAAACCTAAGTGGAAACTGATCTCGGTGCCCCTGGAAGCAGAACCCAGGACAACAAAGAGACGAGCAGAATCCACGGATGTGAGACGGATGGGAATGCAGGCTACCACTAAAAGTGGAATTTCAAGGGGGTCCCCGGCAAAGCACGGCGGAGAAGATCAAGTGCAAAAAGGACCACAATGAGGAAGATGCGGGTTTGCAGAAAAGGGCAGGCCAGTCTCCTCCGGGAGCTAGCAAGGTCGACCTCCTTCTCCGAGAGCAGCGAAGGAAGTGAAGTTTTCCCCACCGACACAGTCTACACAAATCCCTCTTTAGTCTTAGAAGATCGTCTGTGTAGTGGGGCATGGTTTATGTCAACTAATCGCCCGCCATCAAAAGGATGACTGCAATAGTGTATCCCAGCAACAAAATGGGAAAGAAAGTTCCAAGAAAGGAAAACAAAGGAGAAATTTAACCCACACATTTGTATTAATCAAAAACAGCACTTCAACATATGCAGGGTTCCGCAAACTACATGAAATAAGATGCAAAAGGTTAAATCCATTTGGCAAACATGGCAACCAGCTAGGATATTTAGCATTTCTGTAACTATTTTAAATAAAAGAACCTTTAACACAAGTTTAGAATCTGCCACCAAACAATCTATGGGGTCACTAATATTGCCCCCCTTCCCATGGGTACACAATCAGACCTTGCAGCTTTAACCTCCTGCATCAACAGACCACCTAAACAGAAAATATAAATAGATTCGGATTTATATATTGAAAAGAGAGCAACTGCATAAGATATTGACAGTATCATTTTGCAGATTGGTGCATGCAAGCCGGGGCCCAGTTGCAGCTCTGCGCGTGCGGTCGAGCCAGCCAGTGCAGACGTTGCTTTTCGCAAGGACCGGACCACCCCCCCTCGCTCTACTGGTCTGCCTGGAGGGGAGGGACATGGCAGCTCCAGGCGCTCCCTCGGCTGCGTTCGCACCTGTGTGGGGTTTTATGCAGCCCCGCCCGCCCAGGTTCCACAACGGTCACCGCACCTGACCAGATGCCCAGCGTGCGCACCGCTGCCAGTCCCCAGTTTTGGCTGCCGTGGCGCCGTTTGTTCTTGCTGCTTATTTTCTGCTTTCGCACTCCGTGCTCCCGCGCGGCAGGGGTGGCGGGCTTGAACGCTGTTTCTGCGCTGCCCGCTTTTTTTTTTTCGCTGTTTTTGCGCCCTGACTGCAGCCGTACCTTTCCAAACTGTGATATTATCAACACCACCACAGCAGATGGATGTGCCTGGAAGGCAAGTATGACCTGTGGAGCGGAGCCCACACCAGGAAAGTTTTTTTGGGCAGGACCTGTGGCTTCATTGGGGAAGCTGATGCCATGATGATTTTGCTTTTTCCTTTATGCTTTCTGTACCTTATGCATCGCTGTACCACTTAGCCACAGCTTGTAATTCATGGAAGCTTGAATATTGCAGCTTAGTTTAGGCGTTTTTGCTGGGCAGAGAGACCCAACATCCCAGGAAGGAGTGTGTGCCCTGTGTTATCAAACCCGAGGCTCAGCCTTGAGATGAAGCACCTTTCTCTGGAACCTCTTGTGTAAGTGGCTCTGGCCTCATCGGGGGGGGACTATTAGAATAGGGGGACATTACTGCATTTGGTTGTTTTTATTGGGGAATCCTAGATAGATATGCTATTCCTCGAAACTAATAATTGTATCTCGTGCTGTACACGGGTGTGCATTCTGCCATCAATTGTTGACACTGGGATCCCAAAGCAGTAAGACCTTTTCTATCCTTAACTCGGTCTGTGTATTATCTAAACTGGCCTTTAAGGCAACAGGCCACTGAGAGAGTCTTCTGAAGCAGTGCAACCTGTGGAAGGGACCACAGCTGGAGGAGTTTTGTGAAGAATGCAGCCTGTGGGAAGAACCAACATGGGAGATTTATGGAGGATTGTGTCTCCATGATAGGACCGCCCCCCCTTGAAAAGGCGGGAAGAAGGGAGGAGAAGAAGGTGGTTAGGAAATTATCACAAGCATACCTGAGGTTTATGTCCAAAAGGAACAGAGGGTCACAACTTTTATGAATAAAGGGAAAGAGGTCATGGCATTTCCCATGGGGTTCTCATAATTCATAGAGGAGCAGCTCCTTTTCCTATTCCGAGTTCATTCGCATCTCTTTTTCCCCATTGCTGAGGTTAAGTTGAAAGTACAGGTCCCGAACGCCTGATGAAAACCTCTTTATCATAAATTGCCCCTCTCAGTTTGTACGTTTGTGTTCTGCTCTGTAGTTTAATTTACTAGTTATAGTAAGTAATCGTGGAATCCTATGGATCTTCCCCATTCGTTTCTATTTTTATTCTTCCAGTATCAGCTTAAGCTTATCTCACCCAGAGCCAGAGTCAGTTGGGTTTGTAAAGACATTTCCTCTTTTCACCAGCAAGCAAAATTGTGCTGAACTGACTGCATCCTCGTCGCTGTTCCACTGCACTGCTCAGGGAAGAGGAAGTAGAAGAGTCTGGATAAAGTTTGAGCCCAGGAAGAGAGAAGTTGGGAAAATATGTTTAAGATGTTAATTTTTATTTCTGTTAGCCCTAACTGATTTTTGATTGAAAATAAATTCACTTATTTCTTCAAGTGGTCTTTTGGCTTGGCAGTATTGGTGAGTGATGTCTCCTGTCCATTATTTCCAACCTATGGGCTTTTGTGTTATCTTTTCTTCCTTGTCAGTTGGGGAGGTGGGAGTGCGACCAACTGAGCGAGACTGCCAACTAGGCTTGTGAGCGTGAGTCATTTATTGGGGCGTAGTAAATTCCTTATATATTTGTAATTAACGCTGGAAGTAATTTTAACAGCCCACTCCAACAAGGATTATTTGTCTCAATTGTTTTGATGGTACTAGGTGTAAGAAAGAGGTCAACTTCTTGATAAAATTTAAAGGTTAATAATGAATAGGGTAATAAAAGCAAAGGATAGCGGTGGGTTATTGCGATCTGCTAGTGGCCACACTGCTATTGACCGAGGAGACACTTTAAATACATTTGTACTGCAGTTAGCTTAATCCTATTCTATAGGTTTATGGCAATTCAAATTTTCTAGAGCTGTTTAGCATGGACTTTTTTTTCTACTATATTGGTGTAAGCCCCTGTTCATGGTTTCAGTAGATGACAAGTTGTTTGATAGGGAGTGTCTGTTGCAGGGCCCTGGGCTGGTCATGCAGATAAGCCCATCCGAAGTTGTTGGGGGTCTCAACAGCCAGGGTCCTCTGCAACAGCAAGGGAAAACATTCTCAAGAGACTCGCTAGGATTTTTCACCACGCACATCAAACTTGTGTTCTTCACTCCCACACTTTTGCTGTCGGGTCTGTGCTGGCCTGGCAGTTGATAGCTGGGGGATGGCCTCCCAACGAGGTGTTTAAGCATCTTTTGTGAATGTATGATTCCTTTTCTTTCAGCTCTGGCTGCTTCTATTTTAAGGACCATGTGTCATTAGGGCTATTAGCAGGGATTTCTGGTCGCATTCTCTCTTGCCACGCTTTTGTATGGTTTGCTATAATACTAAAACTAACTAACTCTTTCTCATACCACATATTATATTGATGCGTAACAATAGCATCTACCTTTAATCTCTGCAGAATACCAGTCGTTACTACACTCATAGCATCATCTTAACATTTGTGAAGCACACTATAAATTTTATAAAGACCATCTCTTTTTTTTTTTTAGACATTATTTTGAGCAGTAATCTTTTGTTTTCTGTTTCTTTTATTTTGCGTCATTTTTTTCAATTAAAATCAAATTTGGCTTCTATTAAGGGGTTTTAAATGTTGTTTTGTTTACTTTAATAGCCTTAATCTCTTTTGTGCTGTCTTTGGATGTGAAGCTCATTTTGGGTCATAGGCATTGTCACAACATGCATGCTTTGGAGACACACTAGTTATTAGTTGTAAACAAGGGGATAAGCAAGGAGAAATAAAAAACTGCTGTTGCACATAAAAGTGTAGGTTGAAGGGAAGACCTGGCCACCATATGAAGTTAAGCGAAACTTCCATTTATTATAACAAATGTTCTAAGTTTTATTAACATACATATACGCTCTCACGCTATTCTGTAATACATATATTTCATGAGGTCATGTTTTACAGGTCAAACTCCATTACCTTTAATGATTCTTTGCCAAAATTTCCTTATTACTTCTACCTCTCTCTATCCAGGTATAATACAAATATAGTAGGGAGTTTCCAGGGTAAAACAGATGTCCTTGTTGCCTTCCCATCGCTCAGAGGATGTTCACACAATTCTAGCAATTATCTTATGAGGCAGCTCGACAGCCATGCTTTCCTTATCTCACAAGCTGTAAAATGTCTACGTGACTTCTTAGTAGCCAGCCTTCACAAAAGGGAGAACTTAACTTTTTTTTTACTATTCTATTTTCAATCTATTAATCTACTACGTATGTTTAGGCATTGAGTATTATTTTTCGGACTGGACATATGGGCTATTTTCCCTGATATCTTTGGCTATGTTAAAACACGTATTTCTGTTGTCGTTATTTTAAACAACAATTTGAAGTATTAATTTTTTTAAGACACTCCTTTCTTTAGCTAATAACTCACTATAAAGGCGTAGTCTGTTATTGAAATACATGCATCTTTGGTTTGCATTGTTGATTGGCTATTATTCTAACTCGAGAATTTTTATTTGTTTACTGCCATAACAGTTGGAGTCTTATAATATGATTGAGCATATAAATTGGAGTTTGATACTTTAGCTTCTATTTTGTGCTTACGGTGCTGCCTCTACTATTTCTACTTGCGTTTCAGGAGGCTAGTCTTCGTCCCGCCACTCATCTTAGAGACTCTTATCACATTTTCTTTTATTTTTAGGTCTATCATACTGGTATCTAATTGGTCTTCATTTTCGTGGTAAAAAAGGAACATCTGAGTGTAGTGCTTGCAGAGTAAACTCCTTATTCTTACTTGGGGGGGGAGATTTGGGATGCTCTCTTACACTAATTAAGACCATAAGCCATCCTGGGGCTTTCCTAGTTGTTATCTTGTTATTTAATATTATTTTTGAATTTAGATTTTCCTGCGATTTTAATATAGGGATTTCTTGCCTATCTTTTTACCATCGAAAAGTTTGATATCTTATTATAATCTGACCTTTTTTTCTTTTCATTTTACTCTGAGCTGGATAAAGTTGCGTCTTTTTTGGAATTTGCGACGTAAACAGTTCTATTATTAACCCTTTTATATCTTTATACCAGGAGATTTCTACTTTAACAAGAAACTTTTTCATTGCTAATCCAGAGACATCCTATCACTTTTGATATCATTAAATTGCACCTTTGTCAGGGAGGTGTCTAGATTGCCATGGGAAAAAAGCCACGTCATATGGCTGCTTGAGAAAAGAGATTGGAATGTAGATTGATAATGCAGGTGGCTTACAATTATAACAATTACTAAACTTGAGTCGTTTCTGAACCTACTCAATCTAATGCTGCTCTGATGCTAGACAGTCGACAGCCTCCTGACTGTCACCCGTTTGCAAAGACGGTATTGCTATGAAGGCAGGCCCCCCTTGGAGTGGTGCTATACCTTCCCTCGCGAATTTTAAGCGTTTGAAAAAAAAATACGGGTTTCAGGAGGAATATCAGGTAAAAGGAATCAAAGTTTTCTACCTTATATATACTATATATATATAATATATACTTGTATTTATATAAAGATGAACCGTAACATAAACTGCAACAACAGGCAGTCAACGTAGTGACGCCTTATAGAACATCTCCTTGTTGGCAAGATTAGAGTTCGTGGTCAGAGGCGCGGCCTGGCCCCCCGGCTTGAGCAGGGGGGAGCGATGACCTCAGAAGATGCAGGGGACGTGGTGTGAAATCCGGCTGGCTCAGATTCCCGGGCGGGATAAGTCATAAGATGGCCAGAGGTGGATGAAGAGAAGCCTTTCCCTGCACAACTCACAGCGGAAAACCGGTGCTCCTCCTGGAAGCAAGACCCACGGACAGCAAAAGAGACGGCAGGAATCCCGCGGAGCGAGACGGGAATGGAGGCAGAGTTCCCCTCCTGAAGCTGGAGTCTAAGCAAAACCAACCGCCGAGCAAAAAGCACGGGGCGCAGCAGGGAAAACCCTCTCTCTTCTCCAAACCCGAAGAAAAGAAAAAAAACAAACCCACCCCACAGTCCCAACCCCACCACACAAAAGCTGCTCCCATTTAGGGTGTGTCCCATAGGTGTAATTGTCTCTTCAAATCGCCCGACCATTAACAAAACAGGTCGGCCATCAAGGTATCCCAGCAACAAATGGGGGAAAGGAAAAAAAAATTTCAAAGTGAACAAAAAGAAAAGGAATTTAAACCCACAACATTATACAACCCCCCAAATTTTTTCCTTCCCATCCATTGATTAATACCTACATGTAGCACATATCTGTAAACTGCACATATATGGATCCAACCCCGCATATAACATATACACATAATTATATAACTTATACAATATACATTTGAAAAAAAACAGTAGCAGTGGCATTCAAACAGTGGTATACAGATAAACAGACATCAACAAAGGGTCTCCACCCAAAGTCAAATTCCCCTGAGGTACACAGTTGGGTTTGCCCATCCCCCTGCATCACCCACCACCATGTGTAACCTGGTCCCTGAGCAAAGACAACTCCTTGGATGGGTTTGTCCTTATTGGAGCGGGATGATTCCAAAGGTTTTTCCCAACAGCCCCTGACATGGCACTACGGGAACTTTATCTCCATCTGTGGTGTGCAAGGGTCAGATTGGCGCAGGGCCGGCCTCGTTGTGGAGCCTCGGGTGTTAATAACACGTGGCTTTGCCAAGTGCTTCTCCCCAGTTCCTTGAAAGTACCCCCGCCACAGTGCCTTCAAGGTGGTTTTCAGAGTCCGTTGCACCGTTCTACTTTGCCAGCAGCAAGGTGCATGGTAGTGGATTAATGGTAACACCCATTCAATGCCATTTCCCCTAAGCCCAGGTGTTAATGAGGCTGTTCTTTGAAATGAGTCCCGTTGTCAGACTCAATTCTCTCGGGTACCATGCCTCCAAAGGACGTGTTTCAAGGCCCAGGGAGGTGCTACGGGCAGTGTCATGAGGCACAGGGTAGGTCTCCAACCATCCAGTGGTGGCTTCTACCATTGGAGTACATAGCCGCTTGCCCATGAACGGGGTCTGGGGCAGTGAATGTTAATCAACCTGCCAGGGCTTTCTCCGTACTTGTACTTGTCCCACCCCCTGGGATATACCACAAGGGCTTCAACTATTTGGCCTGCTTGATGGCAGCCAACATGTCTCACAGTCATGGATAACCTGGAGATACTGCCATGGTTAGATCACCCCCTCGCCTCAGGCCCACTTATAAGTGGCATCTCTGCCCTGGTGGCCTGAGGCATCATGGGCCCATCGGAGCCGGAACAACTCACCCTTGTGTTGCCAAATACCAATCAATTCTGGGAAAACCCTATCTTTGCAGCCGAGCTAAACCTGCCGTTGTCTGGTGCTCCTCATTAAGCCCGGCTCTTGGGACATGGGCGTCTAAACGATGGCGGCTTTCACGGTAACTTCTTTACCCGGCTGCAATTCTTTCCCATTCTTTCAGCAGCCCAGATTGGTTTTCCCCTACTGCTGCCAATTGGCCTTTTTACCACCTTTTCCCAGCCACCCCGACAAAGCGTTGGCAGCCATCCATGATCTGTTGTAAAGGTAGACTTTGGCCACTTTTCCCTCTCAGCAACGTCCAAGGGCCAGCTGGATGGCTTTGAGTTTCAATCAAATTGACTTGATCCACCTCTCACCTCTGTGCCATGTGCAACCTGTCGGTGTGGGCCCACAACGGCTGCTTTCCACTTCGGGTTCATCCGACAAGCGACAGGAGCCCGTCAGTGAAAAGAGCGTAGTGTTTTCCTCAATCTGGGCAGTGTGGTTGTACAGTGGAGTTCTTCAGGCACTGTGTCACTGTTCTTGCCTCCTCTTTCATCGGCGAGATCAAAGTTTTCAGCTCGGGCCCAATTTGTATTATTGTCCAGGACCCAGGGCGATGTCAGGTTTCCAATGCGGGCCGCGCTGAGTCAATGAGAGCAAATCCATTTGCTCCAGGAGCATCGGTGGCGTTGATGGGTGAGGGAACCCTTTCTTAAACATCCACACAGCACTGGGTACGGGTCCATGGGGGGGGAAGGAGGAGTTGGGCCTTCTGTCCCATCCTTCTGAAGCAGCTTGGAATCCCTCATAGCTGCAAGATCTCCTCTCTGTTGGAGTGTAATTGGCCTCAAAGACCCCGGTACTTTCGGCCTCCAGAATCCCAGTGGCCGGCCTCGAGTCTCACCAGACACCTTTTGCCAGAGGCTCCAGGAACAGACCATTGCTCCCGGGCTGCGTGTAGAGCACGTTCTTTCACCTCTGGTGCCCTGTCCAGACGGGCCGAGAAGCTACGCAGAGCGATTTCCCTGCTTGATTTGGGCAAAGGCTTGCTGCTGTTCAGGCCCCAGTGGAAATGTTTCTTCTTTGCGGGTCACCAGGTAAGGGGCTCACGATCTGACTGTATTCAGGGATGTGCATCCTCCAAAACCAATTGGCAAACCCAGGAAAGCCTGTGTCCTCTTTTGCTGGTCGTGAACATCGACGGAATCTTATTGAGGACCTCGGTGGAATCTGACGCCGTCCATCCTGCCACTTTACCCCCCAGGAACTGGATCTCTCGAGCAGGTCCCTTTCACTTTGTCCTTTTAATGGCAAAGCGCTTCTAGGAGAATCTGGATGATCTTCCTCCCCCTTTTCTCAAAATAACCTCTGTTGCGTGTTCCCACCACACAATGAGTCATCATATACTGAAGAATGTTCTGGACCTCCCCTTTTCCAGCGCAGCCCTGGATCAGCCCATGGCAAGGCATGGTGGGCTGGCTTTCCACCCCTGGGGCAGCCGGTCCACGTGTACTCACACCCCTCCAGGTGAAAAGCAAACTGAGGCTGCACTCTGCTGCTCAGAGGAATGGAGATGAAGGCATTGCGATATCAATGGTTGGCGTACCACTTTCGCTGCTTTTGGACCTCCAGCTGTACTGGGAGCTCCAGCAATGTCCGGTTCACCGCAGCGCTCAGCGGTGGGGTCCACTTCATTACACCACGATATCCACAGTCAATCTCCATTCCTCAGACTTGCCACAGCCAGATGGTGGTTGAGGTGAGTGGGCTTTGCTGACATCCTTTCGCTCTCCAGCTCTCGATCATCTTATGGATGGGGATCACGGCACTCGATTCGTCCGGTACTCGCGGCGAGCAACTGTGAGGTGCGAATGGAACGTGCCTGCTCTTC
>VKON01004227.1:0-16265 GCA_009741485.1 Malurus cyaneus samueli
TGAGAGCTTTGTGCAATCATGGCCTCCAATTATCTGCTCTAACGAGTCCCTTGAGATTCTCTGTCAGTAACAACACTCCGTGGGGCTCACTAATGCTTCCAGATATTCAAGGTTTGTATAAGGTGGTTTGAATTTTCCTGTTGACTTGGAGTCTCTGAGATGTTTTTTGTGCAATCCTGGCCTCCAATTTTCTCCTCCAAGGAGTCCATCAGGAGCCTGTGTTGGGGATGGACCTCAGTGGGACCCATTCATGCCTGGACACACTTTGGGTTTTTCTTCTGGCTTTGACTCCTGGAAAGGTTTGTGCAATCTCCTCTCAGGCCCTGAGGTTCAAGGGCTCAGCACCAAATGCTCAACGTGGCTCATCAGGATCAAGCCAGTCCTGACAAACCATGACCCTGCCTTTATTTCCCTCTGGTCTGGTGCAGTTCATTAGGAAGGTTACCTACTGCAGTTATGGAGAAAGAGTTCCAAGAGCCTCTAAGAAATATCCATTCCTATTTTAAATGGTGGCACCTGCAGGGCCAGAGGGGTTTGGGGGCACCTTGGGGGTCACTGCCCCACTGAGCCCAGTGGTCACTCCACAGCCACGCTCTGACCGGGATTCCAAGTAGCACCAGGATCACTGGGAGAAGGACGGGCACTTGTGGCTGTCAGGGGTGGCGCAGAGGTTCTGCAGCCTGTGGGAGCTGCTGGGCACCTCCAGGCACTGGGGGCTGAGGGCAGGGGGAGCCCAAATGTGCCTGGAGGCTGCCTGCCTGCCCTGCCCCAAAGGTGACACTGGGGGACATCCCAGAGAGGGGCTGTGAGGTCACAGAGCTGCTGTGACATCATGAAGGGGCTGTGTGACATCACAGAGTGGGCTGTGTCCTCCCAGGGTGCCTGTATGACATGAAAAAGTAGGTGGTGACATCACAGCAAAACTCTTCCTGAGATTGTCCAAATATTCGGAGGATTTCAGAGCTTTTCCAAATTTCCAACATTGAGCCTTTTGGGCAATTTCGGCTCTTTGTATCCCATCTAAACCCCAAAGTTCCCCTGTGCTGGGTGACACCTCCAGAAACTCTACCAGGTGGTCCCCAGAACTGCCTCAGATAGAATATGAGGATTTGGGGATAGAACGGGTGGTTTCTTCTCAATCCCCACCTCCAAAACATTGCATTTGGGCGCATTTTTAGGCCTTGTCTTACCAACCAACCTAGTGGTTGAAGCACACCCTCCAGGATCTCTAAGTGATCTCAAAGTTCTCCAATGACAAAAAACCAGTGAATTTGGAAATAAACTGGATTTGTTCTTCATTCTCCAGGTCTCCATCGTTCTCCTGTTCCCACATTGAAAACATTGTATTTTTTAGCACATTTTTAAGCCTTTGGACCCAGTCCAAGCCCCCCAGCTTTGGGTGGCTCTTCCAGACCACCCAGATGGTCTCAAACTTCCCAGATGAACAAAACTGGCCTTATGATGTGGAAAAAATGGGTGCTTTCTCTCATCTTCTCCATGTTCCACCTCCAAAATAAGGAAATTTTCAGAATTTTGATTGTTTCTCCACCCAACCCAAACCAGGATGGAAAATGCAAAGATTTTTTCCTGACTTTTCCCCTAGATTCCCACTGATTCCCTGGCAATTTTTATCCCCACTACAACCATCCCCTTCCATACACCTGTCCATGGACCCTCCCTCAGTGTGGTGGCAGCCGCCACCGCTCAAAGCTGAGCTGTGCTGCACCCACCGTGACTTCCGGCGGCGCTTTACTGCCTCACTTCCTGGGATGGGGTTGACGGTGATGCCCCAAGCGGTGGTGGCACTGGTGACATCACTGGGGACATCAGGGGACGGGTCTGAGCTGCTCTTCCCTGAGGATTTCCCAGAAACTTGCTGGGAATTTCAGTTGTCAGATTGGAGGAGGAGGTGGGCAGGGCCTGGCGGAGGCTCCCGGCCAGCCCAGGGCGTGGCTGTGGAGGGTCAGGGGTAAGGTGGGGACTTTTGGGAGCGGGGGGACTGGGGGAAAGGGGAGCAGGGGATGGTGGGCACAATCTTGGATAGGATTAGAGGCCCAGGGCGTGCACGCCCACCCCAGTGACGCACACCCACTCATTGACCACACCCAATGACCATAACCCAATGAGCCAACCACTGACCACATCAACATTGACCACACCTCCATTTGAACCACTTCCCAGCCAGCGACCAAATACCCCATTGAGCACAACCCTTCAATGACACACTGCCTTTTGACTAATGGTCCATCCCAATACCACACAGACATTGGCTACACCCCAATGACCACACCATCCACTGACTCATCCACAGGATCACACCCTCATGACCTACACCCCCCATTTATCACATCCCCAATTACCACACCTGTCCAATTTTGACCATACCCAGTGGAACCACACCCAATGTCAGAACCCTCCCATTGACCACACCCCATTCCAATTGACCACACCCCAACATTGACCATGCCCTCAATGGCCACCCCCATTAACCACACCCAACCCATTAGCCAAGCACAAATGACCACAACCTCCATGAACCACACGCATGACCAACACTGTCAATCGACCATCCCATGACCCACCTCTCTGATTTCGCACAACCCTTCATATGACCACTTCTGTAATGAACATACCCAACCCCAATGACACAACCAACTCTCACTGACCGCCAGCCCAGATGATCAACAGCCCCAGTGACCACACTCCTCCATACCACAACCCACCTAATGATCACTCCCATCCATAATGGCCACAACACCACTGACCATACCGCACCTTATTTACCAAAATGCCAATATTGACCACATCCCCTCTTAATGATCAGTCCGCCCATATTTGACCATACCCATTGACCACGACCCCAATGACCATACCCTTGCAAAGACCACACCCCCATTGACCCACCTACACTGACCACTCCTATCCCTAGAAGGCAACCCAGTGACCACACCTCATACCAACACCCTAAATGATCCCACATCCTATTGACCACACACCACATTGACCATACGTCATATTGACCACACCCTCAATGCCCACACCCCAATGGCCACACCCTGATAAACACTATTGACCTCACCTATCCCATGTCCACACCAACCATTGAACCACACCCAGCCAAATGACCACACCCAAAAATGCCCACACAACCCAAATGGCATCAACCAACTCTAAATGACCACTATCCACTCCAATGACCTCACCCACCCCAATGACCACACCCCTTCTAATGACCCCTTTTTTTGTCCTTTTCTTCCTGTGATTATTTTCAACATTTTTATTCCTTTAATTTGTTGTTAATTTTTCTTTTTTTATCCCTTAAAAATAATTTTAACCCACTTTTAATCATTTTCCCTTATGTTTTAATCCCATTTTAGTCTTTTTTATAATCTTTTGTTGCCTTAAATCCTAGTTTAGTCATTTCTCTAAATCCTAGTGTTAGTCATTTCTCATTGCGTTTTCAACTTTTTTCATCCCATTTCAGTCCATTTCATCCTGTTTCATTAATTTTTAACCCATTTAATAGTTTTCATACAGTTTTTGTAAATTTTTTATCATGTTTAAGTCCTTTTCATTCTGTTTTAGTATTTTTTTAATCTAGTTCCTCCTTTTTCATTGTGTTCTAAATCCTTTTACCGGTTAAAAACTTCAGTTTTAGTGGCTTTTTTGATCCATGTTTAGTAAAATTTTTTCCTCTCTTTTTCAAAAGCCGTTTTCATCTATTTCCTCCCATTTCAGTCCTCTCAAATCCCATTTTAGTATTTTTTAAATCCTCTTAAATCCATTTTCATCATTTTAAACTGTGTTTTAAACCTTTTAGTACTGTTATTATTATTTTTAAGCCCATTTAAAATCCTTTTAAAAGGACTAGTTAATCCTGTTTTATTTCATTTTTCCTCTTCTTTTCTCCTTTTTAAATCCTTTTTACACCATTTTCATTATTTTAACCCAGATATTATCCTTTTTTAATCCTCTTCTCATCCATTCTAATCCAATTTTAAACCTTTTTAATCCCTCTTTGGTGCCTTTAATCCTGTTTTAATTCCTTTTAATCCCTTTTAAATCCCTCTTTTAATCTTTAAAAATTTTTATGCTGCAAAATCTTCCCAATCATGGATGGAACTTTAGTATTTTTAATACTTTTTTCCAACGTTTTTTAGTGGGAAAGTTGCACGGAGAAAGTGGAAAACCAATTAAACCAAACATTCCAGAATTTGGGAAATAAAGTAAATATGCTGTTTATTCCACAGAAAATTTATTGATGTAAAAAAAAAAAAAAACAACGAAGAAAAGAAAAGGGAAAAGTCACAACCCGCTCAAAGAGTGGGAAAATGAGGAATTTTGAGCTCTTTGGGAAAATCCCGGATTCCTTCTCCTTCTCCCCGAACGCTCTGGAGCCTGCGGGTTGGCCATCGGGGGCTACATGGACCCAAATTCCCTGAAATTCCCAGAAATCGAGTGCTGGGAGTCCCTGGGAAGTGTCTGGGAGTGGCGGCGTCTTGCCGCACACAGCCAGGAGCTCCCCTCCTTTCACCTGCTGGTCATGATACCCAACCATGGTAAATTCCAGGGGGTTGGGGGTATTTTGGGGTTTCTAAAAAATATTGTAAATTTGTGAAGATGAAAAACAATGGCGGCCAAAGAGGAGCCAAGGACTGGGGTGGTTGGTCAAATTTCCTTTTTCCTAAAAAAATTAATGGAATTTAAAATGAAAGTGAAAAGTTTGATTTATAGATTATGTATGGATCAAAAATTGTTATGATGTAATGTGTCAATAATGAATTTATATAAATATAATTATATATAACGTGAAGATAATGAAGATAAGAGAATATAAAATAGATTAGTAAATACTAAATAAATGTATATAATTATGAGAAAGTATAATGACTATATATTGAATATTTATCATATACGCTACTTTATATATAAAATAAATACAATAAAAGAGATGTTTATCATATCTAATGGATTATTTGATATCTATATAATATATATATAATATTATTCATAAAAGATATATAGAAATGTGATTATAATATATAAATAGATATAACGATAAAATGTGGATATTAAAAATATAGGATAGGCACAATATAGATATATAATATTATGACATGCTTACATAACAGGATTATAATATGTATGTGTGTTTGTGATGGTAATTTATAGTAAATGTATTTTTAAACGACATAATGATAGAAATTTATCTTTATATTTATGCAACATATCATACATCTAACTATATAAAATAAAATTCTAGATTTAATACATTGAGGTGTTATATGCATTTTATTGGAATATGCAATTCATTTGACTATATATAATTATAAATGTATATAAATTTTGTGAACAATATCTTACTCCATGATTAAGAAGTAGTTTATATAATGTGATATTAATAATTACATATAAAATAATGTAGATTATACGATATATTAAATATGCAATTGCATAATTTACATATCATGTATTATTTTATTACACAGAATATCATATAAAAATATATAGCATTGTAGTGACAATCAGATATATATTATCGTTACATGAGGTTGGAAATAGATATTTGATTTGTATAATAGATCATGATTAATAACATATGATGTGTAAAAATATAGGTTAGACGTAATAGATTGAAGATTTATAAGATATATTGTAACAATATAAATAAAGATATACAAATAATGGGAAAAATCATATTATTGGTAATTTATAATGGCAATATATTATATTTAGTTAATATATGTAGAAAAATTTTTATAGTCAAAGTCTGGCAGTTTTAGGATATAATTTATCAAATGTTAATAAATAGATACTATATCTATTAGATCCATAATATGTGACAACAAAGGTGCTATTTTTTATATGATTACAAGATGACATATTTAACGATTAATCACTATAATATTTGTAATTAGATTATATAAAATGAACATAAAGTAAAGATTTGGAAAACCTACAGTAGCAACAAGAGAAAGGTACCTAAATACCTCCATTGAATTATACGGGCCAGAATTGGATTTTCCATAAGTGAGGGTAAAATTCCTGTGGGAACCTTGCAGCCACATTACCTAGTCCCAGAGTAGTTTTTAAGTTATTTTATTTTTCTTTTCTTAAAGGATGCGAAGGAATCAAGCCAATTGGAGCTGGAGCTGGGCCAGAACTGAGCCCCTGAATATGAAGTCTGAAACTACACAATGACACTTTTTTTGGATGAAAAACATGGAACTTCTGGCAACACTCCATAAATTAATTTTTCTTTTTGTTGGGTTTCTAACGCTTGCTCGTCTTTTTTTGTTTAATTTATCGTGCATTAATCTATCTCACATTATTTTCGAGTGGAAGTTTGCCATTCCTTGTGTCCCTTGGATATTGGAGATTTGCTCGCCATTTTTTAATAATTTTGGCTTCCTTCTGGTGCGCTGACACTTGCTGGTATGTCTGTGAAACTTGTGATTTGGGAAAACTATATGCTGGTTCGTGTGTTTGGGGGTGGGTTTGATTTTACACCATAAAATGGAAGGATTTGGTGGTAAATTCGATGCTAGAGATAATCAGCAATAAATATGGTCAAGGAAAAAATTGGGGTGGTCAAAGTCCACTCCTAAATTCCTTTTCTGGCCAGTCATTTCTGCAAATGGTGAGGGCAGAGAATGGATTTTAATCGGGTGTTAACATGACTTTTTAGATTTATTTAGGTTGTTGTGTTCAAAAATGACAATTCTTAATTAAAAATGGGTAATCCAACCCCATTGGGAGATGTTTTGTGTGTGCATTGGTTTTTGGTGATATAAGAAGAGGAGGGGTGATCGTTAAAATTTAGGGGGCAGAGGGGGAAGAATTGGAGATGCGTAGTGAGCGACTGACCCTGGTAAGGACCTGGGTGCAGTTCTGCTGACCCCCACAGAAGGGATCTGGAAGCAGTTCCTGGAACAAAGGACCCATTGGAAATGTGTAAATCCCTTCCTTGAGGAGGGAGCGGCAGTTGGCAGAACAAATCCCCCAATCCCCAAACTCGACACAGAGCGTCTCTGAAGGGTTTATTTGATCAATTGCAGGGAAAATCCAGGCCTGGGGATCAGGGAATTGCTCTCGGACCGGGTGAGCAATCTCCTCATGCAGCTGTGGTGGGATGGAGCCGAGATGCCACGCCAGTTCCGATCCTAAAGACAGAGCCCAAAATGGTGACCTGCTCTTGTGCCCACTGGGACAAGGAGAGAGGCCTTGTCCCCACGCCCTCTGTGACAGAAGGGAATTGGTGGCCCTGGACAGAGTGGCAGGAGCAGGTACTTTGGCTTCCTCAGATCTCATGGGGCCTTCCGGCAGAGGGTCCTCTCCTTCCCAGGATGGCCCAACCCCTCCACAGGTGACCACCCCAATAGTGACCCCCAGAGCCCCCCGATGTGCAAAGGAAAGTCCTGGGGGCTTAGCCCCCCAGATGTCTCCTCTGCTGTCTCCCAAGCTCTGCCTCTGCCCAGAGGAACTACCAGAATTTCCCCTATTCAAACCCCCAGGACTCCTTTGGGGGCTGGAGAACCCTGGAGATTTCTATCCTAACATCCAGTGGGGCAGGTGGTGATGATGGCCTGGGTTCCCGATCCATGGAGAGTTGGAATAAAAGAGAAGGTTTAGGTGGGTACTGGGAGAACACCAGGAGTGTTCTGGGGTGGACAACTGGGTTATACTGGGGTGCACTGGGGGATACTGTGAGGCATTCTGGGAGACAATCGGGAAGAAGAGAATTCGCATCATGGGAAGGGAATTGGAAAAGGAACGGAGGGAAAGAGGGGGGAAATTGGGCCTGGGAACATTGCACTGTGGGGAGTTACTGGGGTGCACTGGGATAAAGGGGGATACAAGGGGGGGCATTCCCTGGGTGCCTCTTGGTGCTCTGGATTATGGGAATGGAGCAGGGATGGGGTGCCTGTCGTCTTGGGAAGCACTGGGCATCACTTGGGTATTAATGTTGGAATACACATGGGGGCCCTCTCTGGGAAGCACTGGGGTGCACTGGGATAAGTGGATACGCAACGGGGACCTCTTTGGGAAGCCACTGGGGCAACACTGGGATTTAATGGGATACGAATCGGGAACCTCCTCTTTGGGAAAAGCACTGGGGTCACAACTGGGATTTATATGGGAATAACAATCGGGGACCTCTCTGGGAAGCACTGGGGCACACTGGGATTAATGGGAATACAATCGGGGACCTCTCTGGGAAGCACTGGGGCACACTGGGATAATTGGAATAACGAATGGGAGCCCTCTCTGGGAACACTGGGCAAGCTGGTGATTAATGGGAATTACATCGGGGACCTCTCTGGGAAGCACTGGGGCACACTGGGATTAATGGGAATACAATGGGGGCCCTCTCTGGAAAGCACTGGGGCACACTGGGATTAATGGGAATAACAATCGGGGACCGTCTCTGGAAGCACTGGGCTCACTGGGATTAATTAGGAATAACAATCGGGGCCCCTATCTGGGAAGATCACTGGGGCGCACTGGGATGCCCTGAAGGGTTGTGGCCATGAGAGGGGAAGGTCTGGGCCAAGAAGTCCCAGTACCCACCGTGCCATCCATTATCCTCCCGACTGTGGCTTCCCCCTGCAAATGAGACCGTACACTCACCGGGTTTCCCCAAGTCCCAGTAAGGGAAGGGGTGACGAAACTGGCCCCAGTTCTCACACTGGGTGCATCCCCAAAAGACTCGCAAGGACTTTACCTTACTGATATGGACCACCCTCTGTGTCCATGTCCAGGATGGCCTGGGAAAGGAGAGGAAAGGGATGGTCCACAAGGTGGACCTTGTGTGGCTGAGGGGGGACCCAGATGTTCCCTAAGCCCAGCCCATGGTGCCCCGATCCAGGAAAGGTAAAAATCCCAGGAAGGGCAGAGATTGTTCAAGGCTGGGATTCCTGCTCACGCTTGATGAGGAACCCCACGCGGAGCCAGAGTCCTGGAGACAGATCCAACCCGGCAGCCCGGCCCTGGAGCATCGTTCCCGGAGCGAGGCCTGAGCCGGGGGCACAGCAGGATGAGAGGAGCCAGGGTCCAGGGCGAGTGCGCAGCCCGACCTTCATCTTCCTCTGGCTCTGGGCTAAGCGCTGCCCTGAGGCTGCAGCAGGGCAGGGAGCATTCCTTTATCCCCTGGCTGGGACTCCTCCTGCCCCTCCGACAGCCCCCCAGGCCAAAGCCCGGCTTGGCACAAGGCCCCGCCTGGCCACAATCCCGGCCCTGGCTTCAAGAGTACATCCCACCTGGGCAAACTGACACAGCCCCTTGCCCGGCATCCAATCCGCTTCCTGCTCGGTGCTGCTGCCCTGTGAGGGCCTGGGCACCCTGTGGGGTCAGGGGGTCAGGCAGGGAGCCAAAAGGCAGCCGGGGACCCTGTGGGGGATTGAGCCCCACTCCAAAGCATCCATCCTCAGCAGCAGCCCCCACAGTCACATCCCCAGCTCCTTCCCACTCCGTCCCCAGAGTTTTCCCTGTGGGACACCCCAGAGCTGAGGCCCGAGCCCCAGTCCTGGCAATGGTGGGGAACAATGGGGTCCTGGGCAATGGGATCAGCCAGTGACTGACGATCTCCTGTCCCGGGAGATCCGGAGCACTGGGCAATGATCATCAGCTGCACAAGGGCTGGATCTCAGGGAATGAACTCAGGTCTGGCAAGTTCCCTAAAGTCCAGAAGCACCCATTTCCACATTAGGACCGCCAAACTGGTCCTGTCTCAGGTCCCAGACTAGACTGCAGAGGAGAAAATGTCCTCTGTCCTGACCCTATCCTGGTCACACCTGCAAGCCACCGAGCCCTCCCAGAGGCATCCCGGGTCCTGGCTCTGCCAGAACTGCCCCATTAATTGGGGGGGATCCCAGTGTCCCCATCCCCAACAAGGCCCAATTCCAGCCACTGTCCCTGTCTGGGACTCACCCACGAGCCGCCAGGCCCTGTCCCACCAGAGGGTCTCTGCTGTCCTGGCCCTGGGCCAGGCCAGCGCGGCCTTCAAGCAAGGATGTGCCCATCCCGAGGGACGTGGGGAAGCGGGCTTGTCCCCAGGCAGCCCACTGGGAACTAATTGGCAAACAGAGGTGGCCAGTTGGAGAGGAGGGATGTGGTGCCTGCCAGCAATCTCTGATAAGGCCCTGTTTGCACAGGGCCGAGGCACCAGGAAGACACGCAGGTATCTTTGGCTTTCAAAGAAGTGAAAAATCCACTGAGAAGTGGTTCTGAGCCCCCGTCCTTGGGCTGCTGATCCTGCTTCACATCCAGGGCATTAGTGAGGGGTTCTGATTCTCTCGTTCCAGGACACCGAGGATGCAGCAGAGATTTGTTTTGGGCCATCTGGGAAAACATTTCAGGCGATTGACTGGACTGTATTTCCTGGAACTTGCCAAAGAGCCGCATCCTGGGGAAGGCCAAGATATCTGAGTGGTCTTCCGGTGCCTCAGGCCTTGCAAACAGGGCTTATCGAGATGCTGGCAGGCACCAACATCACTCCTTACATCAGGGCACCTCTGTTTCGCCCAGTTAGTTTTCCCAAGTGGCTGCCTGGGGACAAAGCTCCGCTTCCCCACTCCTCGGATGGCACATCCTGCTGAAGGGTCAGCGCTGGCCCTGGGCCAGGGCCAGGACACTGCAGAGACCCTCTTGTGGGGACAAGGGCCTTGGGAGCTTGTGGTGAGTCCCGACAGGGACAGTGCTGGAGTTGGGTCGTGTTTGGGATGGGGGCCTGGGACCCCCATAATGGGGCAGTTCTGCAGAGCAGGACCAGGTGCTCTGGAGGGCTCGGTGGCTGCAGGTGTGACAGGGTGAGGGTCAGGTCAGGGATATTCCCATCTGGACTCTGCTCTGGAAGGGAAACAGGACGCCTGTTTGGGACTGGTCAGGTTGAAGAATGATTATTGGTTGATATTGGCGCCCCCAGGATCTCCAGGGACAGGAGATCTCAGTCACCTGGCTGATCCATTGCCGCAGTGACGTCCCATTGTTCTCCACATGCCAGGATGGGGCCGGGCGTAGCTCTGGGGGTGTCCACAGGGAAAGCTCTGCAGGGGAGGGGCACAGGACTGGGGGAACTGTCTGTGGGTGCGTGAGGATGACTTGTTGGAGTGGTCTCATCCCAGCTGCCTTTGGCTCCCTGCCTGACCCCCTTGAAACCCCACAGGTGCCTGCGGGACCCCTCACAGGGGCTTTGGGCCCCGAGCAGGAAGCCTGGATGAGTGGCCGGGCCAAGGGGCTGGGCAGTGCCCAGGTGGGTGGACTCGTGCCGCAGGGCCGGGCTGTGGCCAGGGGCTGGGGGCTGTGCCTCAGGCCGGGCTTTTGGCCCGGGGCTGTCGGGGAGGGGGCAGGGAGGAGTCCCGGCAGGGATAAAGGTGCTCCTGCCCTGCTGCAGCCTCAGGCAGCGCAGCCAGGCCAGAGGAAGATGAAGGTGGCTGTGCCTGGCGATGGCCCTGGCTCCCTCTCCGTCCTGCTTGCCGCCCCGGCTCAGGCCAAAGGTGAGACCCGTGCCAACATGTCCCACGCCCTGCCCTTTGGAGGTGCCTAATCCACCCTTTTGGTCCCTTCAGGAATCCTCCTCAGGATCTCCTGTTTTGCCATCCCTGTTTGTCCCCAAACTCCTTCCCACTGATCATTCCCAATGGCCTTTCCTTCCATCATCCCCTTTCAATCCTCTGCCTTTTCCCTGGCCACGGCAAGCGCCTGTCTCCTGATACCATTCCCTGGACTCAGCCCCAACCCAAACGTCTCCACAGTCCAGTGTCCCTTGTCCACATGCCTCCTCTTTCTTCTGTCCCTCCAAACCCCTCCCTTGCACTCCTGGTGTCCCTAACATCTGGAATTCCTTTCTCTTCCTGCATCCACATTACAGGGTCCTTCACAGGACTCCCCAGCACCGTCCCTTGGGCTCCCCGAGGTGGCCCAGCTCCGTGTCCTTGGGTCTCCCCAGGTCACCCCAGTGTGTCCTGGGAGGCCCTGAGTCCCATTTCTTGCCTCACCACCACCCTGCTCCCTGCCTCGTGTGGTCCCCCACAGCCCTACAAAACCCAGTTCCAGAACAATCCTTTGTTTTCCTTCCCAGGGTCAATGCCCCTGGAAGGAACGCAAAAATGATCTGCGGGGAGTGATGGTGTGCCTGCAATTGGAAGGCATCCCCCTCTGCAAATTGGGGGTGGCAGTTTGGTCCCGCCACCATCGCAGTTTTTTTGCTGGCATGCCAGGACAGTTCCTCAGTGACCAGTGAGTTCCCCTGCTCTCTCTGCAGGATGTGGATGTAGACGACGTCGCCGATCCTGAAGCACCCGTCTGGTGGTGTCTGGGAGTTCTGCGGCCACAGACCCTTCCCCATCATACGGCCACCCACAGTCCAGGCCAATCGTGCATTCTGCCTGTGCCAGGCACAAGCCGCAGTGCACCTCCCTGACACCCCAGACAACAGCCCTCTGCCACTCCAGCCTTTTTCCTGGGATAACCCTATTCCCCAAGGCCCCCCCCTGCATTCCCGTCCCTTGTCCCCCCAGGTCCTCAGGATGGTTCCCGGACACAGCTCCTGTACCAGCTGTGCCTCTTTCGGTCGGGACCCCACTGCTCCGTGGCCAGAGCACAGCAGCTCCTGCCATGCCCTCATTGCTCCTGTCAGGCCCTTTCCCCAAGGGAGCCCCTCGCTTCCCCCCTTTCCTCCCAGTGCAGCCCAGTGTCCAGTGTGTGCCCTTAACGCTGTCTGTCCCCACCCCTTGTGATGATAAGCTGGCGGAACTTGTGCGGCTGAAGCGCCTGGCCTGCTCTCGGGTTGCCTAGGTGAGCGGATCCTGCCAGAGGGGGTGGGCACAAGGACTGTCCTCCTGATCCCACCTACACACACAATTACACTTTGTACCTTCTCTGTTTTAGATTGGAAAAACGGGGGACTCCCGTGTCCTGTTCCCTCCAGCCTGGCATGAGGAGAATGATCATCCCGGAGGTATCACCCCTGAATCCCCTGGTGAGCCCTGGGCCATTCCCTGGAATAATCAATAAAATCTTCAGCAAGCCTGCTGTTTATGTCTGTGTGTCTGTGTGTCTTGTCTGGGTTTTCTGCTCTCTTCTGTGATTGGGACTCGGCCAGGGTCTGGTTGCTTCGCAGGCTCTGCCACCTCCACAAAACCCCTTCCCATCCAGGTGTGTTTGGTGCAAGGTTGTTGGGTCCCAATTCTGATGGATGAGGTTGGGAATTGGGGAGGCAGAGCAGAAAAGCAGATGTTGGCTGTGGACCGAGTGGTGGTGTGCGCCAAAGAAAAAAGTGGTTTAACAGTTTGCCATTATGATCTTTTTTTCTGTAACAACAACAGAAAGCGATTATTTTTCCAATAATTAAATTTTATTTTGTGTCAAAAATATTTTGTGGATCTTGAAATCTGCCTTCCCTTGATTGGAAGGGAACTTCCAAGGCTGATACCCAGCCCCCAGTCCAGGAGATGCTCTGGGGCGTGGGATTCCCTGGGTTCGGGGGTGGAAGGAGATGTCAGGGCTCCCCAGTTCCAGGGGGTTGCTGGGCACCCAGGTCTGCCTTGCTATGGGGCATGCGCCTCAGCGGAACAGTCCACCCGGCTCCAGGGGTGCACTGGGGTGCGTGTGTCTGTCTGGCTCCAGGGCAGTCTCGGCGACGCACTGGCCCAGAGATGGTGGGGTGGGGGACACACCAGGTGCAAGGCACTGGCTGATATGGTCAACCCAGATCCAGCTGGGAACGTGGGTGAAATTGGCATAGCCTGGGTACCGTTATCCCGGCTGTTCTGCAAGTTCACCAGTAAGTTTGTTTTTCCTGTTGCTGGCACCACCCTGAGGGGAAGCCTCACAGCAGAACTGGCTCCAGGCTTTGGCCCTGGCAGAGGTGCCAGGGAAGATGGTCTTTGGCCATGAGCAGCAGAGCAAATGAAAATCCACTTGGCCCCAGGCAGCTTGCTGTCATGGGGGAAACAAGCTCTGCCTGCCCGGAGGGCCCAGAGTGACCACAAGGGATTTGCAGATAGGGTACAGAGTGGCATAAGATGATGGGAAAGGGAATATTCTGCTGCAAGGAAAAAGAAAGAAAAATTACCTGGGCAGCACATTCCCCATAAAAGGTAGTCCTGGTGTCCCCAGAGGGAAATCTGAGTCTTTGCTGTGCTGAGGAATCCTGTTGAAATGTTACACAGAAGTACCAGTCAATCAAAGAGGGGAAAAATTCTTAATTACTGAAATGCTGGTCAAAGGGCAGGGACAGTTTCTGCAGGGCTGAGACACAGCCACTGAGGGAAGACAGGGGACTATTCCCATGGGATCCTTGGAGCTACTGCGTCCAATGGTGTGCACTGGGGAGCCTCTGGTGTGTGTCCAGGCTCAATTGTCCTGGGCTGCCTGGCACACAAGTCCAGTGGCTGTCCGTACCATCGCCCCTGACTGGCACTGACCGTCAAGGACACCTGGACCTCTCCTTGGCCAATGTTCCCCAATAATGACCCTGCAGACACTTCCTCATTCTGTCCATGTCCACACCAAAGCACACTGGTGACGTCACAGCCGCTGTCCATGTGGGACAAAAGTCCCATTTGTCCACAATGTGCCACGGGGACACTCTGCTCTCTATCCCTGCGGCACAAAGCACCAACACTGCCAAGAAAAAAATCTTCCTGGGCATTGAGCCCTTTGCCTTGTTCCAAGAGCAACAGCCAAAGGCAGTGCCTGAAAATTTTTCTGGCGGCCCACAACAGATCTCGCTTGGATCCCAGGTCCCGTGGAAAGAGAGAAAGCAAGAACCCTTCAACTAATGGTATGGAAATGTCAAACAGGAATCGGCAGTCATGGACAGGTGGTCAGGAATCACTCTCTGTGGATTTTCTCGCTTCTTTGAAAGTGAGACAGCACCGCTGTCCTGAAGGAACTCCCCCTCCCTGTCTCCAGATGGTGGGGGGGCGAGCGGGCTGTGGGCGGGTGGTGCAAGCGGGCCTCGTGCTGGGGAAGCGCACAGCAGGGCTGTTCTGATGGTCGCTCTGGCCATGGAGCCAACAGGGACTTTTCCATCATCGCCGCTCGTGGGTCCAAGCCGCCTGCCTGCACGTCTGACTTTCAGGGGGAAGCGCGGGTGAGAACCGGGTGTGGGTGTGTGTGCGGGCACGTGCGGGGGCTGCCAGACGGTGCGAGCCGCCGGCCAAATGGCTCTGGGCGCCCGGACTGGACCATTGGGACTGCAAGTCTGGATCAATGTGAGAACCAGTCCACCCAAGCATCTGGGCCGGGAGGCCAGGTCTAACCCAAATAGGGGTCAAAGGGTTTGGTGGGGGGGAAATAGAGCGGCGAACACGACAAACGCTGAGAAGCCCAAGCACCGAGGCACTGAAGGTGAACTCGAGGTGAACAGGTCTAAACCCACGCTCCCTTTGCCGAGGTGACAAGTCCGGCCAAGGACAGCAGCTCTACACACCCAGAGGCCGTATTGGGTTTGTGGGGAGCATTGACAGCAGGAATGACAGTCACTTCCATGCCCCAGCACCAGGCACCATGATCTCATGGACAACCAGGTCTACCCAGACGCTGCGTTGCCAATGCTGAGGTGCGATGGAAGACAACAGGTGGAGGCTGAGTCTCGAAGGTGTGTACCCCGAGAGAACAAATGAACGAATTAAAGGGTCCTCCCTGCTCGTCCCTGCTTGTCCCTGCTCATCTCTGCTTCTCCCTGCTCCTCCCTGCTGCCCGGAGCCCCTTTTTGCCCAAATGCGCCATTGAAATCTGCCCTGCAGAGTCCCTGCATGTCCTGGGATGCCGGGATGGGAGTGGTCGGAAGTGGCCAGAGCTGCACTAAAGGGGCAAGCAGGGCCTGGCGGGTGGGGAGCTCCTGTTATTGCTGCCTGGGAGCCCTTGATGTCACAGAGGGATGGTTTGGAGGGAGAGGCCATCTTCTCATTGCAGGAAGGTTCCTGCCTTCCTTGGCAGACACCTGTCTGTGAAAACAAGGACCGGTGACCTCACACAGCCTCCCTGTAATGTCACAGCTCACTCTATGATGTCACACGACAATTCTGAGATGTCAAACTTTTTCCTGTGATGTCACAGCCTACTCGTCTGATTCACAGTCATGCTAGCTGCCCTGTGAGTCATCAGCCCATCTCCTATGATACAGAGCCTGCTCTGTGAAATCATAGATCCTCCTCTCCATGATGTCGGAGCTTGCTCTGTGATGTCACAACCCATTGTGTTGCTATCTCACAGCTGTATTGTGACCTCAACCACTCGTGGATGTCATTCAGCCATCC
>VKON01004228.1:7720-23740 GCA_009741485.1 Malurus cyaneus samueli
AATCAAAAGCCTGGTTTAAATTTTACAGGAGTGAGTGAACTGGTCGTTGTTTTCCAAACTGGGGACTGGAAAAAACCGCTGAACATCACCACTGCGCATAGCCCTGAGGATAAAGTTGAAAAGTGCACAAGTGACGATGAGTGTGGTCTCTCATTAGAGGGAGACCTTCATGACCACTGAATTAGGATGACACATGCACACTTGCAGAACTGGAATATCATGTATTTCTGTACCCATATATGGTGGTGGTTGTAGTGATGATGGTAATGTTACTGTATAAATACCTGCCAATTTTAAGGGAAGGCAGGTGGGTTAGGAGGAAAGATCCCCCTCACCTCCAGCGCTTCAATAAACTAATACCTGCTCTATAGACACGGGTCTATGGGGTTTTATTTCTAGCTTTTTTTGGGCATCACACTTGCAGGTCAATCGCGGCGATGCTCCCCTACAGCAGTAGAAAAGACAGCGAACTGCGATGATATACGCACGCGTAGTACCCATTTCCCCCTCCTCTCCCTAGCTTTTTCAATCACGTGTCGCGAGGAGGCGGGAGTCAAGGTGTCACGTGAGAGCAGGAGGCTGGGACTGATGACCCAGGCTGCAGGGGAAGATGGCGTAGGAAGAGCGTTTTGTTAATGTGCGACATGTACGTCCTGCGATCTCGAGTGTGTTGGAGTCGATGGCAAGAAGTCCTTTGCTAGCCCGTTGTCCTTTTTAGAGGTGAGATCGCCTGCCCGTCCTGCAGCCGCCTCTCTTCCTTCCCTAGGCACATGTTTACTGTGGTGGCCAAGTTGTTGGGACTCCTGGGTGATGTGACTGTGCCGGTGCCAGGGACTCTCCAGCCGATTACCCCCCCACCTCATCCCATTCTCGGCTTTGAGTTGTGTCCTCTTTTTCTGGAGCGGCGAGCTCATTTGTCTTTCGTGTTTTTGTGGGAGAGTTGGCCTCGCGGGGCCTTCTGGTGGCCCTCAGCTCTCCCGTGGACTGCCGTTGTTCCTTCTCAAGTCTTTGCTCTGTCAAAAATCCAACTCAAAACAACCACGGAAAATCTCTTCTTCGCGTATCACACCTGCAACTGTTTCTTCAGAATCATGGGTTGAAGCTAAATAAGTGTCGTTGAAATGATCTATAAATCACTCTGCTTTCTTTCTAGGGTCTATAGTAATCATTTACAACTGAATATGTTAACATATCTCTAGTCTTACAAATGCTACTTCGCTTCCGTTAAAGTTGGGAACATTTTTCTTAGTTTGTAGCATGTTTCCCCTTTGCGTAGGTCTTATGGAACTTTGTTCTCCTTGTATAAGTTACCATTTAAGAAACAATCATTGTTTGTGTCATCTTCCTGAAGTTATTCCTGCTCATGATAATCACTGTAGTATTTGCTTATTTGCTTTGATTGTTTCATTGCCTCAGTAAGTAGGGCTCTTAATTGTGTTTTTTAAAGACGCTTGCATTCTCTGAAGTATAAAAATGTTGGTTTGTCTTTTTAATTTTTATAGATAATTTGTTCAATGCTACAAAAATTGTGGAAAAATATCATAAAGGAATAACAAATTATGTGATTTGTTCACCTGGAGTTTAAGAACTGTTTTAATAGGACTTATGCACATCTTGTGTGTGGTTACTGGGGGTGTGTTATTGGTGTCTTGCTTTGAACTTTCAGAAAAAACCAATAAAAACATAAATAATTTCTTTATTGATTGTGCTCTTGAATTAAACCCCCAAAATGTGTGAGAGAATTATGCTAAGCCATAGGTCTAACAATGAAAAGTCCTCATCTTAATGATTAAAAATAGTTTCTGAAAACTTCTGTCACTGGGGAAAGTGAAGGAATGCACTTCAATATTGAGAGTTTTGTTGACAGTTCTGTTGTGTGCTTTGTTTTGTGTCAGTTTTATTCTGGAAGAAAGTAGTTAAGAACAAAGTAGCTCCTTGCTTCAAGAGGCACTTTGAGACGAGCATGTTTTTTTGTTTTAATAAAATAGTGTGCTCTAGGAAAGACCCTTGTTCTTGTGAATTCTAGCAATTTGGAAGGAAAGGGCATGAGATTGAGTTTGAATTCTCGTGTCTTAAAGCTCCATTGTTTAGGTTACAGGGCCCTTTAGCAGAGAAGATGATACATGTTGGTTGGATCTAATAACTTATGCATTGAGTGTTACTGTTATCTCATATTATTATATCAAATAGCCGTTCTAAATGCAGGAAGCTCTGTAAAATGACACGAGAGTGACTTAACCCTGATCTTATGTTTGCTGCATTAATTAAGAGGAGAGAGCTTATTGGCTAGTACAGAGAGTCACAATACAGGTTTATGTGGAGTTATGGTGCTTTAAGAGAGTTCCTACTTGTTTTATCTTGGAGCTGTTTACCTTGCTTTTGATGATTCATTTCTGTTCTTGATCCCTCCTATTTTTTCCCCTTTTTCTTATTTCCCCCTCTTTTCCCCCCTTTTATGCCCCTTTTTTTCTTTATTCTTTTTGCCCTGGCAGAAGACATGCTGTTCTGTTTTCCTATAATTTGGTAGTTAAGCAGTGAAAGCTGTAAACTGCTATAATTCTTCAAATAGCCTTGTGTCGCCATTGTTTATAACTGAGTTATTTTGTTAACTTACTAACTGTCTCAACAAATATAAATTTATGTATATTATGACAGTAAAAAATGAAACTTTGATCATATCTTTGGCTGCAAGCAGCGTGTATTTTTGAATGAAGTGCTAATTGTTCACTTAATTTGTGAATAACTGGTAAGAAGCACATGGAGACTTATTTTTCTACATAGAAGAAATTACTGAACCAAAATCTAAATATAAGCCTTTCCAAAAAACAGACCTTAATAATTAAACTAATTTAGAATGCCTGCCCAAGCTTATTCTAGATATTTCTGTAGTAGTTTTTAAATGTAAATGGAAACTTGAAGAAATGGTTTTGAGGTTTTTTTCTGACAGAAAGGAAAAAGATTCTGCTGACTAGTTTGTATCCTTTGTCATTCTTATTGTAGGAAATGAAATAGCTGGGACTGGCTTCCTTTCTGTACATCTTGCTTGTTTATTTGCAATGGAAGATATTTATTGCCAATACTTATATATATTGATTGTGCAACTATTTCACTTTTTTAACAGTCAATACTTCTCTCCAGGCCAGTAAGTCTTTCCTACAAAAGATTCAGCAGCAAACTCTAATCGTCAAGCCAGCAAGAACCATGCAGATATGATAGAGAAAACTTCTGCTGGGTAAACTGTCTTTTTTTTTTTTTCTTCTAATGTGGCTGCATAGACTCTTTTCTTTTAGACTTAAAGGGTATCTTTGTGAGGAGCGAAAACCTTTTTATGCTGTAAAGGTTAATTTCCCATGTTCTGTAAGGAAGTTGAAGCAGTGCCTTGCAATGGAATTTCTGGTTTAAGCTTAAGGCAATTTTATCTATTGATAATCTCATAACCACTGTTTTAACTCTCGCTGAAGAGTATTTACTTTCTGGAAATTCATAAGTAATTTTTCCTTTGGAATTAGGAGTATTGCAGTCTTGTTACAATCTTCTTTTATTGGATTCAATGCATTACCTATTTAATTGACTAGTCCTATGTTATTCTGCAATATTACTGTCCATTGACCTTGAAAATATTTGCAAGAAAGTGGGCATACTATAAAAGGAAAAACAGTCTGAGCAAACTTTTGTGCTAAGTTTTGTTGCTATGTGTTTAAGACATCATGCTACTGCTTGAATGATTACTGTAAACTGCTTTTGCTAGTGTGCGTTTATTTTTTCAACTGGAAGTAGGAAGATGAATCTCTTACATAAGGGAATAAGTGTATGTGATGCCTTGGGGTAGATTGAGTCTTGTTTAATTTAATACGTAAATTAAAATTGGGGATTTTGTTCACCAAATTTCTGTGTTGTCGTCTGAGCAGTAAACACTTTATTACACTCTTGATGTACATAATTTTTAACTGGAACTATTAAGAATTACATACTAAAGGAATGTCACTTTGAGAAGCTTTATTTGGTAGAAAAGTTTAAATTTAAAATGTCTTAAGATTTTGCCAGTGATGTACAGGATTTTTTTCTGTTGGTACTCTAGCTTTAATTAAGTTTGATTACTAAATACAGGTTTGTCTGTGATATTTAGTCACTGCATAGCTGTGGCAGTATTAGCTACTTAATAATTGTTCTGCTGATGGTAATAAACATGTCTTGTTATGTAATAACATTCAACTTTGTGATGTCTAAAACAATAGGCAAGTTAAAGACTTGTTTTCTACTGTATAACCATTTATAGTTGTGTGTTTGCTTGCCCAGATTTTTGGAGAGGGGGGGGGCCAAAAATGGCTGCCTATGTGAGTAAGCTGTTTCTGGAGGCTTCCACCATGTCTGGAAGAGTCGAATTGTGTTTGGCTCTGTGGCATGATGGACAAGCGCACTGACTCAACTGGGCCAATTGGAGATGGTCGTTTTGATGTCCTCTGTGGAAATATATTAAGAAGAATAAAAAAAAGTATGGGGTGACACGTGTTGTTGCCATGAGGAGAAGAAGGCGGCATGAGAAATATGTGAGGGATGCAGACCAATGGTCAGTGAGAAGGAAGGTGGAAAGAGTCACTCCAGGGCGAATGCAGGTATTCCTTTGGCAGGCCGTGGTTGATGACCATGGTGGCAGGTGATTCCCCTGCAGTTCATGGGGTCCACAGGAGGGTGCAGAGATCCACCTGCAGTCTTAGTGGAGAGGGAGGTCCTACGGTGAGGTGGAGTGGTGGATGCCGAGAAGGGGGCTGTGTCAGCAGGGACCATGGATGAGAGATGGCCTTGCTCCGAGACTGGAACAGCCTGGCCTTAGGCTGCAGTAGTGGACGAGGAACCCACTGGTGCAGCCAGTTTTTGGGACGATCTTTCTGCCCGTGGGGGAGACCTCACATTGCAGCAGATGTGTGTGGGACTGCTGCTGTGAGACTGGAACCATGCCAGAGAGGTTCGCTGAGGAACTGTCTCCCGTGGAGGGACCCCGGCATTGAAGGGAAGGACTTCTCTCCCTCAGCAGCTGCAGAAGATCTGGTGATGAACTGACAACCCACACCTTTCCCCCACCCCCCCCCCCCCCGGCCTGCTTTGCACTAGTCGGTGGAAAGTGGGGAGGGAGGAAGGGAGGGGAAGGAGTGGGGAGAAGATGGATCTTTTGCAGGTTTTATTTATTTTTCATTCTCCTCCTCTGACTTTGTTAGTTAATAAATTCACTTCATAATTTAAGTAGAGCCTGTTTTGTCCATCAAGCGTTTCCTCCCTTCCCCTTCACTCTTCTCTGCCCAGTGGTGGTGGGTGAGAGCGAATGAGCAGGTGTTGAGGGTGCCTGGCTTTCGGCCAGCATTCTAAACCACAACAATAGTTGTCCCAGTCCTTTTCTGTAATTATGAAAACTGATAATTCAGATCATATTGCAAGTTGGAGGGTATTTTTATTTATTAAAAGACTTTTTATTATTAAAAAAAGGTTAGAAACTGACATGTAAGATCAGTCTTGGCATTTCACTAGGGTAAGATTTGAGCTCTAACATTTAACAATACTCGATGTTTTGGAGAGAGATGTATGAAAGTTTTGATAAGTAATCAGTCAATGGCACTTATTTTAATCCTTGATCAGTCCCTGCTTTGATGTTGGTTTTCTACATTCTATTTTTCCTACACATGGATTATGGTTACTGTCACAATTACAGGTGTGGAAGCATGTACTGTTCAAGAAAGGAGATGTAATGTTTAGAATATATTGTGTGACAAAACATGGTTTTAAATACTTCTTCTCAATGCCAACGCTTTTCCTATTAGTGAGTCAGTTGGCAGTCTGCTTTGAATACGTTCCTAATCTTATTTTTGTTTGTACCCTGATGTAATTATTTTGAAATAAATTTCATAGCATTTAGTTCTGGGCTGCTTTACATAGATAAATGTATACATGTGCCCATTACCTTTGTTGTCAACTTACCAAATTTATATTTGAAC
Source organism: Malurus cyaneus samueli (assembly GCA_009741485.1). Classification (NCBI taxonomy): domain Eukaryota; kingdom Metazoa; phylum Chordata; class Aves; order Passeriformes; family Maluridae; genus Malurus; species Malurus cyaneus. Next base: position 13,705 of record VKON01004228.1, read on the forward strand.
TTACATTCTAACAGTGTCATAAGCAAGTTTGTTGATTAGTTTGCAAACTCTCTAAAACAGCCTCAAGAACAATAGAGAATAATTAAGAATTGAGTGATAATCCTATTAGTTTTGTATTTCTATTACCTGATCTTGTGATGTACAAAAGCTGGGAACACTTTACTAGTACAAGAAAGCTTTATTTTTAATTTTGTTATATAGCTTCAGTGTATGAAGGTAGCTTTTTGTAGCTGTAGGGCCATCTGGAATATATATTTTAGGAAAGCAGATTCCCCTTTGGCTAGAAAATATTAAATTAGGAAAAAAAGTGGCTGGACTGAATATGGATGGGATCCTGACAGAAGTAAGATGTTAGCAGCCAGATTGTTGCACGTAAATGGAACACAGAAAAGACAGATAAATGATTTAATGAGTTTGAGTTTTACTATGGAAGACATTTTTTTTAATTCAAGCAGCATTCAGCTGTGAAAGCATCTGACATACTGTACTGCAGGTCTAATCTGACTAAAAGCGATTTTTAAAAGGTCAGTTCATATACATAGTCATGTGTTCTTTCTGGATCTCAGTAAGAAAGGCCCAACAACAAATGGCTTAATAAAATAGCCATTTTATTAAGACAGAATAAAAAGAGCAAATCTTATGTCCCTTCAGATAGTGGAAACCCTGTGATCATGTGTCGTGGTTTGGACGCTGGCTGAAAGCCAGGCACCTACAACATCTGCTCACTCGCTCTCCCCCCACCACCAATGGGCAGAGGAGAGCAAAGTGAAAAAAAATAGCCAAAGGGTTCATGAGTTGAGATAAGGAGCGGGGAGGAAACACTTGATGGACAAAATGGGCAATACTTAAATTATGAAGTGTGTTTATTACTAACAAAGTCAGAGGAGGAGAATGAGAAATAAAATACAACCCTCAAAGACACCAATATTCTCCCCACTCCCTTCCTCCTTTCCACTGACAAAAGCAGGGGGGGAACAGGGTGTGGGGGTTGGTCAGTTCATCACTGGATCTTCTGCAGCTGCAGAGAGAGAGAAGTCCTTCCCTTGCATTGCTGTGGGGTCCCTCCCACAGGAGACAGTTCTTTGTGAACCTCTCTGGCGTGGTTCCAGTCTCACAAGCAGCAGTCCACACGCATCTGCGGCAACGTGAGTCCCTCCCCATAGGCAATCTTCCCAAAACTGCTGCACCATGGGGTCCCTCGTCCACTAGCTGCAGGCCTAAGGCCAAGCTGTTGGGACCATGGCCTCTCTCTCCACGGGTCTCCTGCTGGACACAGCCCCCTTCTCGGCATCCGCCCGCTTCAGGGTGGGGACCTCCCTCCTCCACGGGCTGCGGGTAGATCTCTGCACCCTCCATGGACCCCATGGACTGCAGGGGGACAGCCTGCTCCACCATGGTCATCACCACAGCCTACAAAGGAATCCTGGCTCTGGCACCTGGAGCAGCTCTTCCCCTTCCTTCTCCACTGACCTTGGTTGTCTGCATCCCCTCACATTTCTCAGCCGCCTGTCTCCTCCTCTGGCACAAACTACTGTGTCAAGCCCATATTTTTTTTTTATTTCTTCTTAAATATGTTTTCACAGAGGCATAACCACCGTCTCCAATTGCCCCAGGTTTGGTCAGTGGCATGTCCATCATCCTCAGATCCAACAGCAATTCCTCTTCCAGACATGGTGGAAGCCTCAAGAAGCTTCTCACAGGAGCCATACTTTTTGCCCCCCCCCCCCACTTCCAAAAACGGGCCAAGCAAACCAACCCACACATTGCGCAACAGATGCACCTCAGATGTGTTTCTCTCATTGCATGCTACACAGATTGTCTGTGGAGGGAAGCTCCATCTTTTTTGTATTTGAGCTATTATAGAATCATAGAATGGTTTGGTTTGGAAGGACCTTAAAGATTATCTAGTTGTTCCAACCCCCCCTGTCAAGAATAGGGACACCTTTTACTAGACCAAGTTTTTCAGAGCTCTGTCCAGGCCTGTCTTTGAACATTTCAAGGGATGGGGCATCCACAACTTCTCTGGGCAACCAATTTCAGTGCCTCATCACCCTCAAAGTGAAGATTTTTTTTCTAATATCTAATCTATACCTGTTCTCTTTTAGTTTTAAACCATTCTCCCTTGTCCTGTCACTACAGGCTCTTGTAAAAGTCCCTCTTCAATTTCTTTCTGGTATACTCCCTTCAGGTACTGGAAGGCTGGAATTAGGTCATGCTGAAGCCTTCTCCTTTTCAGTCTGAACAAACCCTGTTCTCTCAGGCTTTCCTCATAGGAAAAGTGCTCCATTCCTCTAATCAGCTTGGTGGCCTTCCTTTGGACTTTCTCCAACAGGTCGATGTCCTTCTGTGCTGGGATCCCCAGAGGTGCATGCATCACTCTCGCCAGAGTGGCCCTCTGGACCACTGAGAGTGATGCATGCACCTCTGGGGATCCCAGCACGAAGGACATCGACCTGTTGGAGAAAGTCCAAAGGAAGGCCACCAAGCTGATTAGAGGAATGGAGCACTTTTCCTATGAGGAAAGCCTGAGAGAACAGGTTTGTTCAGACTGAAAAGGAGAAGGCTTCAGCATGACCTAATTGCAGCCTTCCATACCTGAAGGAGTATACCAGAAAGATTAAGAGGGACTTTTACAAGGATGTAGTGAAGGAAAGGGAGAATGGTTTAAAACTAAAAGAGAACAGGTATAGATAGATATTAGAAAAAAAATCTTCACTTTGAGGGTGATGAGGCACTGAAATTGGTTGCCCAGAGAAGTTGTGATGCCCATCCTTGAAATGTTCAAAGACAGGCTGGACAGAGCTCTAAGCAACCTGTCTAGTAAAAGTGTCCCTATTCTTGACAGGGGGGTTGGAACTAGATGATCTTTAAGGTCCCTTCCAAAGCAGGCCATTCTATGATTCTATAATAGCTCAAATACAAAAAAGATGGAGCTTCCCTCCACAGACAATCTGTGTAGCATGCAATGAGAGAAACACATCTGAGGTGCATCTGTTTGCTGCATGTGTTGGTTTTTGCTTGGCCCAGTTTTTGGAAGTGGGGGGGGGGCCAAAAAGATGGTCCTGTGAGAAGCTTCTGGAGGCTTCACCATGTCTGGAAGAGTGAATTGCTGTTGGCTCTGAGGAATGATGGACAGCCACTGACCAAACCTGGGCCAATTGGAGATGGTGGTTAGCCTCTGTGAAACATATTTAAGAAGAAATAAAAAAAAAAATATGGCTGACACAGTAGTTTTGCCAGAGGAGGAGAAGGCGGCTGAGAATATGTGAGGGATGCAGACACCAAGGTCAGTGGAGAAGGAAGGGGAGAAGCTGCTCCAGGTGCCAGAGCCAGGATTCCTTTGTAGGCTGTGGTGATGACCATGGTGAGCAGGCTGTCCCCCTGAGTCCATGGGTCCATGGAGGGTGCAGAGATCCACCGCAGCCCGTGGAGGAGGGAGGTCCCCACCCTGAAGCGGGCGGATGCCGAGAAGGGGGCTGTGTCCAGCAGGAGACCCGTGGAGAGAGAGGCCATGGTCCCAACAGCTTGGCCTTAGGCCTGCAGCTAGTGGACGAGGGACCCCATGGTGCAGCTTGGAGTTTTGGGGGCTCATCCGCAGAGCGTGGACTGCTGCTTGTGAGACTGGAACCACACCGGAGAAGTTCACAAGAACTTCTCCGTGGGAGGGACCCACGCAATGCAAGGGAAGAACTCCTCTCCCTCGCGCCAGAAGATCAGTGATGAACTGACCAACCCCCACACCCTGTTCCCCCCTGCTTTTGTCAGTGGAAAGGAGGAAGGGAGTGGGGAATATTGGTGTCTTTGAGGGTTGTATTTATTTCTCATTCTTCTCCTCTGACTTTGTTAGTAATAAACACTTTGTAACTTAAGTGGAGCCTGCTTTGTCCTTCAAAGTGTTTCCTCCCTGTTCCTTATCTCAACTCATGAACCCTTTGGCTATTTTTTTTCACTTTGCTCTCCTCTGCCCATTGGTGGTGGGGGAGAGCAATGAGCAGATGTTGTAGGTGCCTGGCTTTCAGCCAGCGTCCAAACCACGACACATGATCACAGGGTTTCCACTATCTGAAGGGACATAAGATTTGCTCTTTTTATTCTGTCTTAATAAAATGGCTATTTTATTAAGCCATTTGTTGTTGGGCCTTTCTTACTGAGATCCAGAAAGAACACATGACTATGTATATGAACTGACCTTTTAAAAATCGCTTTTAGTCAGATTAGACCTGCAGTACAGTATGTCAGATGCTTTCACAGCTGAATGCTGCTTGAATTAAAAAAAATGTCTTCCATAGTAAAACTCAAACTCATTAAATCATTTATCTGTCTTTTCTGTGTTCCATTTACGTGCAACAATCTGGCTGCTAACATCTTACTTCTGTCAGGATCCCATCCATATTCAGTCCAGCCACTTTTTTTCCTAATTTAATATTTTCTAGCCAAAGGGGAATCTGCTTTCCTAAAATATATATTCCAGATGGCCCTACAGCTACAAAAAGCTACCTTCATACACTGAAGCTATATAACAAAATTAAAAATAAAGCTTTCTTGTACTAGTAAAGTGTTCCCAGCTTTTGTACATCACAAGATCAGGTAATAGAAATACAAAACTAATAGGATTATCACTCAATTCTTAATTATTCTCTATTGTTCTTGAGGCTGTTTTAGAGAGTTTGCAAACTAATCAACAAACTTGCTTATGACACTGTTAGAATGTAAGTTCAAATATAAATTTGGTAAGTTGACAACAAAGGTAATGGGCACATGTATACATTTATCTATGTAAAGCAGCCCAGAACTAAATGCTATGAAATTTATTTCAAAATAATTACATCAGGGTACAAACAAAAATAAGATTAGGACGTATTCAAAGCAGACTGCAACTGACTCACTAATAGGAAAAGCGTTGGCATTGAGAAGAAGTATTTAAAACCATGTTTTGTCACACAATATATTCTAAACATTACATCTCCTTTCTTGAACAGTACATGCTTCCACACCTGTAATTGTGACAGTAACCATAATCCATGTGTAGGAAATAGAATGTAGAAAACCAACATCAAAGCAGGGACTGATCAAGGATTAAAATAAGTGCCATTGACTGATTACTTATCAAAACTTTCATACATCTCTCTCCAAAACATCGAGTATTGTTAAATGTTAGAGCTCAAATCTTACCCTAGTGAAATGCCAAGACTGATCTTACATGTCAGTTTCTAACCTTTTTTAATAATAAAAAGTCTTTTATAAATAAAAATACCCTCCAACTTGCAATATGATCTGAATTATCAGTTTTCATAATTACAGAAAAGGACTGGGACAACTATTGTGTGGTTTAGAATGCTGGCGAAAGCCAGGACCCCAACACCTGCTCATTCGCTCTCACCCCCCCCACTGGGCAGAGAAGAGTGAAGGGGAAAAAAATTAACAAAAGGGTTCATGATTTGAGATAAGGAGCAGGGAGGAAACACTTGACGGACAAAACAGGCTCCACTTAAGTTATGAAGTGAATTTATTACTAACAAAGTCAGAGGAGGAAAATGAGAAATTAAATACAACCTCAAAGGACCTCTTCTCCCACTCCCTTCCTCCCTCCCCACTTCCTACCGACAGTGCAAGCAGGCGGGGGGGGGGGGGGGGGAAGGGTGTGGGGTTGGTCAGTTCATCACCAGATCTTCTGCAGCTGCTGAGGGAGAGAAGTCCTTCCCTTGCATTGCCGTGGGGCTCCCTCCACGGGAGACAGTTCTCAGCGAACCTCTCTGGCATGGTTCCAGTCTCACGAGCAGCAGTCCACACACATCTGCTGCAATGTGAGGTCCCCCACGGGCAGAGAGTCGTCCCAAAACTGCTGCACCTGGGGTCCCCTCGTCCACTAGCTGCAGCCTAAGGCCAGGCTGTTCCATTCGGGAGCAAGGCCTCTCTCTCCATATGGTCTCCTGCTGGACACAGCCCCCTTCTCGGCATCCACCCACTTCAGCGTAGGGACCTCCCTCCTCCACAAGCTGCAGGTGGATCTCTGCACCCTCTGTGGACCCCATGGACTGCAGGGGACAACCTGCCCACCAGGTCATCACCACGCCTGCAAAGGAATCCCGGCTTCGGCGCCTGGAGTAGCTCTTTCCCCTTCCTTCTCCACTGACCTTGTGTCTGCATCCTCACATATTCTCAGCCTCCTCCCTCCTCCTCTGGCAAAAACTACTGTGTCACCCATCTTTTTTTTTATTTCTTCTTAAATATGTTTTTCACAGAGGCTAACCACCATCTCCAATGGCCCAGGTTTGGTCAGTGGCTTGTCCATCATCCTCAGAGCCAACAGCAATTCGCTCTCGACATGGTGGAAGCCTCCAGAAGCTTCTCACAGGAGCCATCTTTTTGCCCCCCCCCCACTTCCAAAAACTGGGCCAAGCAAAACCAACACAACTATAAATGGTTATACAGTAGAAAACAAGTCTTTAACTTGCCTATTGTTTTTAGACATTCACAAAGTTGAATGTTATTACATAACAAGACATGTTTTATTACCATCAGCAGAACAAGTTATTAAGTAGCTAATACTGCCACACTATGCAGTGACTAAATATCACAGACAAACCTGTATTTAGTAATCAAACTTAATTAAAGCTAGAGTACCACAAGAAAAAAATCCTGTACATCACTGGCAAAATCTTAAGACATTTAAATTTAACTTTTCTACCAAATAAGCTTCTCAAAGTGACATTCCTTTAGTATGTAATTCTTAATAGTTCCATTAAAAAATTATGTATCATCAAGAGTGTAATAAAGTGTTTACTGCTCAGACGACAACACAGAAATTTGGTGAACAAAATCCCCAATTTTAATTTACTATTAAATTTAAACAAGACTCATCTACCCCAAGGCATCACATATCACTTTAATTTCCCTTATAAGCAAGATTCAATCTTCTACTTCCAGTTGAAAAAGATAAAGCTACACTACAAAGCAGTTTTACAGTAATATTCAAGCAGTAGCTAGATGTCTTAACAACAGTAGAACAAACTTAGCACAAAAGTTTTGCTCAGCTGTTTTTCCTTTTATAGTATGCCACTTTTCTTGCAAATTATTTCAAGTTCATGACAGTATATTGCAGAATATCATAGGACTTCAATTAAATAGGTAATCATTGAATCCAATAAAGAATGATTGACAAGGACTAGCAATACTCCTAATATCCAAAGGAAAATATTACTTAATGAATTTTCCAGAAAGTATATCTTCAGCAGGTTAAACAGTGTTTAAGATTTACAATATTAAATTGCTTAAGCTTAAAACCAGAAATTCCATTGCAAGGGCACTGCTTCATACTTCCTTACAGACATGGAAATTACCTTTTACAGCATAAAAAGGTTTTCCTCCTCACAAAAGTACACCCCTTTAAGTCTAAGAAGAAAAGAGTCTATGCAGCCACATTAGAAGAAAAAAAAAAAAAGACCAGTTACCAGCAAGAAGTTTTCTCTATCATCATCTGGCATGGCTTCTGCTGGCTTTGGACCATTAGAGTTTGTGCTGAAGTCTTTTGTAGGAAGACTTACTGGCTCTGGAGATGAAGGATTTGACTGTTAAAAAGGTGAAATAGTTGTCACATATCAATATATAAGTATTGCAATAAACATTCTTTCATTGCAAATAAACAAGCAAGATGTACAAAAGGAAGCCCAGTCAGCTATTTCCATTTCCTACAATAAGAATGACAAAGGATACAAACTAGTCAGCAGATCTTTTCTTTCTGTCAGAAAAAAACCTCAAAAACCATTTCTCAAGTTTCATTTACATTAAAAACTACTACAGAAATATCTAGAATAAGCTTGGCAGCATTCTAAATGTAGTTTAATTATTAAGGTCTTTTTTGGAAAGGCTTATATTTAGATTTTGTTCAGTAATTTCTTCTATGTAGAAAAATAAGTCTCCATGTGCTTCTTACCAGTTATTCACAAATTAAGTGAACAATTTAGCTTCATTCAAATAAATACACAGCTGCTTGCAGCCATAAGATATATCAAAGTTTCATTTTTACTGTTCATAATATACATGAAATTTATATTTGTTGGAACAGTTAGGTAAGTTAACAAAATCTCAGTTATAAAACAAATGCGACACTGAAGCTATTTGGAAGAATTATTAGCAGTTGTACAGCTTTTCCACTGCTTAACTTAGCCAAATTATAGGTTAAAACAGAACAGCATGTCTTCTTGCCAGGGGCAAAAAGAATGAAAGGAAAAAAAGGGGCATAAAAGGGGGGGAAGGGGGAAAAAGGAAAAAAGGGGGAAAAAATAGAGGGAGTCAAGAACAGAAATGAATCATGCAAAAAGCAGGTAACAGCTCCAAGATTAAAACAATTAGGGAACTCTCTTAAAGCACCATAACCTCCACATAAACTGTATTTGGACCTCTCTGTTACTGCCATACTCTCCTCTTAATTAATCAGCAAACATATGATCAGGGTTAAGTCAGCTCTGTTTTCATTTTAACAGAGCTTCCATTGCCATTTAGAAACGGCTATTTTATGAATATTATAGGACTACAGTAACACTCAAATGCATAAGTTTAATTAGATCCACACCATGTCAATCATTCTTCTCTGGACTAAGGTGCCCTGTACACCTAAACAATGGAGCTTTAAGACACGGAGAAGTTCAAACTCAATCTTCATGGCCTCTTCCTTCCAAATTTGCTAGAAATTCACAAGAACAAGGGTCTTTCCTAAGCACACTATTTGATTAAAAGCAAAAACATGCTTCGTCTTCAAAGTGCCTCTTGAAGCAAGGAGGCTACCCTTTGTTACTTAACTACTTTCTTCCAAATAAACTGACCACAAAAGCAAAGCAGCACAACAGAACTGTCAACAAAACCTCTCAATATGGAAGTGCATTTCTTCACTTTTTCCCCAGTGACAGAAGTTTTCAGAAACTATTTTTAATCATTAAGATGAGGACTTTTCATTGTTAGACTATGGCTTAGGCATTAATTCTCTCACACATTTTGGGGGTTTAATTCAAGAGCACATCAATAAAGAAATTATTTATGTTTTATTGGTTTTTCTGAAAGTTCAAAGCAAGACACCAATAACACACCCAGTACCACACACAGATGTGCATAAGTCCTATTAACAGTTCTTAAACTCCAGGTGAACAAATCAATAATTTGTTATTCTCTTTATGATATTTTTCCACAATTTTTGTAGCATTTGAACAAATTATCTATAAAAATTAAAAAGACAAACCAACATTTTTATACTTCAGAGAATGCAAGCGTCTTTAAAAAACACAATTAAGGCCCCTACTTCTGATGTGAGTAGACAACAATCAGAGCAAAATAGAAATATACAGTGATTTTATCATGAGCAGGAAACTTCAGGAAGAGGAACACAAACAATTTTGTTTTTAAATGGTTAACTGTATACAAGGAGAACAAAGTTTCCATAAGAGCCTAGCAAGGTGAAACATGGCTACAACTTAGAAAAATGTTCCCACTTTAACGAAGACAAGAGCATTTGTAAGAACTAGGAGGTATTTACATATTCAGTTGTAATGGAGTTTATTATTAGACTCCTAGAAAGGAAAGCAAGAGTGATTTATAGATGCATTCACGACACTTTTTTAGGTCTTTCAGACTCTTTATTCTGAGAACAGTTGCAGGTGTGATACTCGAGAGAGACTTTTCCGTGGTTGTTTTGTTTTTTGATTTTTTGCAGGAAGAAAGACTTGAGAGGAAAAACAAACGAGGATCCACGGGGGGCTGAGGGCCCAGAGTGGCCCGCCCGAGGCAACCCTCTCCAACAAATGACACGGGCCAAAGAGCTGCCGTTCCCAGAAAAGAAGACAACAAACTCAAGGCGAATGGATGGGTGGGGAGGGGGTAATCGGGAGAGTTCCCACGGGCACCGGCACAGTCCATCCCACAGGTTCCCAAAAACTGAGGCCCACAAGTAACCACCACTGTGCCAGGTGAAGGAGATTAAGAGGAGCGCTGACGACGAGCGCAGATTTACTCCACTCTTTAAATAGAGACACCGGCTTAGCAAAGG
>VKON01004228.1:23765-37947 GCA_009741485.1 Malurus cyaneus samueli
AGATCTCTGCACCCTCATGGACCCATGGACTGCAGGGGACAGCTGTCCACCAGGTCATCACCACAGCCTACAAAGGAATCCTGGCTCTGGCACCTGGAGCAGCTCTTCCTCCTTCTCACACTGACCTGTGTCTGCATCCCTCACATATTCTCAGCCGCCTCCCTCCTCTGGCAAAACTACTGTGTCCTTTTTTTATTTCTATATTTTTTTTTTTCTTACATGAACGAGAACACCATCTCCAATGGCCCAGGTTTGGTCCAGGGCTTGTCCATCATCCTCAGAGCCAACAGCAATTACTCTTCCAGACATGGATGTGAAGCCTCCAGAACTTCTCACAGGAGCCATCTTTTTGGCCCCCCCCCACTCCAAAACGGGCCAAGCAAAACCAACACACAGCAGCAACAGATGCACCTCAGATGTGTTTCTCTCATTGCATGCTACACAGATTGCTGTGGAGGGAAGCTCCATCTTTTTTGTATTTGAGCTATTATGAACATAGAATGGCTGCTTTGAAGGGACCTTAAAGATCATCTAGTTCCAACCCCCTTCATGCGGACACTTTTACTACAGAGTTGCTTGCCATCTCTGCCTTGACATTTCAAGGATGGGCATCCACAACTTCTCTGGGCAACCAATTTCAGTGCTCATCACCCTCAAAGTGAAGATTTTTTTTCTAATATCTAATCTATCCTGTTCTCTTTTATTTTTAACCATTCTCCCTTGTCCTGTCACTACAGGCTCTTGTTAAAAGTCCCTCTTAATCTTTCTGGTATACTCCTTCAGGTACTGAAGCTGCAATTAGTCATGCTGAAGCCTCTCCTTTTCAGTCTAACAACCCTGTTCTCTCAGGCTTTCCTCATAGGAAAAGTGCTCCATTCCTCTAATCAGCTTGGTGGCCTTCCTTTGGACTCTCCAACAGGTCGATGTCCTTCTGTGCTGGATCCCCAGAGGTGCATGCATCACTCTCAGTGGGCTCTCATTAGGGTTCCAGAATATTAGTAGTGGTAGCAGGAGAACAACAGACCTTGAAAGTCAGGCTATCGTCCTTGCTGCGGAAGAAGCCTTGCAATTATAAACATAACTGATCACGAGTGAAGTAGGTAGGCCACAAAGAAGTATGTAACTACTAGTTCCGCGAGACTAAAAGAACACTGCTACGTAAAAGTATTGTTTACCTAGTACATAAAGGCAATATCTAAGAACATAACTGATCACGAGTGAAGTAGGTAAGCCACAAGAAAAGTTTGTAACTACTAGTTCTCGCGAGACTAAAAGAACACTGCTACCGTAAAAGGTATTGTTTACCTAGTACCATAAAAGGCAATATTCTGAGACAAGATAATTGACTGTAGTGTGCTGTGGTGTAGAATTGCTTCCAGGTTGTCATGGGTTTAAACCTGATTTTTCCCAATCCAAGTCACGGCACCAAAAATGTCATGGTTTTACTCGGTCCGATTTTTGGTGGTGGGGAGATGGGACCAAGAAACCACAAAGATGGCTCCTGTGAGGAAGTTCTAGAAGCTTTCTCCTTCTTCTCCAGCAAAAGGAGCCCTACCCCGTGTTGTACAGCCAATCCATTGTGGCTCTGAGGTTGATGGACAGGCTGCCCTGTCGTGGTTTGAACTTGACCGGAAGCCAAAAGCACCGCACCCATGATGTTCTCTCCCTTCCCCCCACCTGAGAGGCAGAAGGGAGAGCAAAAGCCCAATTAACACGAAAATTTATGGCTTTCAGATAACAACATAATTGAGAGAAAGATAAGTATATGCTGCAGAGAATGGTCAGACAGGCTGAATAACATAAGTTGCAGAATAGATTTATTAGTAAAAACTACTAAGAATACTACTGCACTGGGGAAGGGAACAAAGATAGGGAAAAATTTACAAGGAGAAGAAAAAATAAAAACGGACATTTTAAGACACCTGTTATCCTTTCTGGGGATCCGTCTCTTTCTCAGGTTGTCTATCTCCACCCCCCATGTCTTCCCGCATACACAGGGGACAGGAATGAAAGTCTAACATAGATCAAACTACTCATTACGGTTGTTGTCCAACGTCATAGGAGAAGCATTCTTATAGCTCCAAGCTGTGGAAGTTCTTTTCCCAAGAAACAGTCAGTGTATAACTGCTGATGGCAGGGGAGTCTTTTCTTTACCTCATAGGAGAAAGGAAAAAATGTTCTTCAAGGCCAAACTGCGTTGTTTCGGCGGCGTAAGACTACTATCACAAATCTCCTGGCAGAACACAGCTTCTTCTAAGCATCTACTTATTCTTAGCATCAACTTGCTTCAGTCGTCGTGGGGGGCCCAAGCCTCTTCCTCTTTTTTTGGCTTCTAATCAGTTCAGTCCAGTCCTCAAAGGCCAGGTTTTTCTCAGAGCAAGATTGCTCTCTTTTCTATACAGGTCTCTCATTGATGAAATAGTCCTTTCAAGAATAGCTTGTTTTCTCCATATCCGAGCACCACAGCACAGCACAGCAATCCATCCCATCTTCTCCTTACTGTCATCTTGGGTCTCCATTTTTTCTTCTTACATCTCCTCACCCTCCTGCTCTGTTTTTCCCCAGTGCATGATACTAACAACTAAATACTAACAACCTAAAAGCTACATGGCGGCCGCCCCTATCTTGTTTTGAATTCTTCTTAAGTACAAGACCATACGTCATCACAGAGGTGTAACTAGCCTGTGCAATTGGCCCAGGCCTGATGGGCAGCCTGTCCATCATCCTCAGAGCCACAATGGATTGGCTCTAAAACACAGGGGGTAGGGCTTCTTTTGCTGGAGAAGAAGGAGAAAGCTTCTAGAACTTCCTCACCAGGAGCCAGCTTGTGTTCTTGGTCCTCCATGCCCCCCACAACCAAAAATCGGACTGAGTAAAACCATGACACAGGTTTAATTACGATATATAAGAAATTTACTACTGCGCAGATAAAGGTCCTTTCACGTCTTACAAGCTACGTGGAGTCCGTGCCTCGAATCAATCGCTGTCTCACCAGAGCAGAGTCAGCGCTTTATTACTATTGTTTGTTAACCAGTCAGTAACTCAAACAGGACAAAGCTGTCTTGCAGTGAGTTATTTTGCACCATGGGTTAAACTGGTCTTAGCTATCTCCCAACTGCCAATAAACATCCTACGTTGAAGTGAGATGTGGAGATAAGCTGGAAATTTCTGACTGAACTGCACTTTTCAACTATAAAAGCCCACCACAAACTTTCACAAAGCCAGAAATCTTCTATAACGATTTTCTGAAAAGTTTGTGGAGTTTTCCTCACATAGAGTAGGGATGCCTGCTACAGTTACTCCCCAGAGTTAATGAAATGACTCTCTGTACACTATTGTCATTTTTGGAGGGGTAAGTACATTAGTACTAATCAATACCTTTCTTAGCTAGCTTTAATACAGGTTCCTTTGATATCATGCACTGTTTTGAATTTATGCGTATATCTACTGGTAGTGCTTAGATTTAATCTGTGTAGTAATTCTGATTAAGGTCTTTCTCTGTTACCTCTTTTGTGTTTAAGAAATAATTCATTTTTATAAAAAACCTATTTGCCATCATTAGAACATATCAAAAATATAGGATGTTTACATTAGGCCATAGTGATTTCATTTAACTGTGCCAAAATCTGAAGACAAATAGCAGGGCTTGTCTTAAGCTTCCACTCGTGCCGTGACAACATGGGACAGAGCCCTGCAGGGTAAAGAGTCCAAGAGACGTTGTTGGTAGTCCAGGATCAACTCTCCAAGGCAAAGAGAATAAGGGGCAAGAGAACTATGCATGGACAAATAAAGAAACTCTGTCATTGCACAAGCAGGAGAGCAAGAACACACAGGAGATGGAAAGCAGGACCAGGCCACTTGAATGAATAGCAGAGAGGTTGTCGCGAAGTAGAAATGAGACAAGAAGGTCAACTCACACTGGAATTAAATCTGGCCAAAGGATATCAAGGACCAAGAGAGCTGCTTCAAATACATATAGTAGACAAAAGGAAAAGAAAGGATAATTGATGGACTATTCCTAAATTGAGGCGGACCCTGTTACAGAGGACCAAGAGAAGGCAGAGTTACTGAATGCCTTCTTTGCATTGGCATTCACTGACAAAACCAGCCCTCAGGTATCTCTGACCCAGAGAACTAGGGTAAAGGAATATTGAAGGAGACTTTTCCCTTGGTCAAGGAGGACTGGGTCAGAGAACACCTAGGCAAACTTGACAATCCACAAAGTCATGTGGCCCTGCAGAGGGATGCATCCAAGGAGTGCTGAGCAGAGCTGGAGAATCTATAGCAAGGCCACTCATGATCATCTTTGGAAGGTCATGACAATCAGGAGAGGTGCCTGAGGACTGGAAGAAAGCAAATGTCACTCCAGTCTTCAAAAAGGGCAAGGAGAACCCAGGGAACAACCATCCTGTCGGCCTCACCTCAATTTCTGGAAACGTGATGGAGTTTGTATCTCAATTTCTGGAAGCCAGATCTCTCACAATGGATGACAAGAAGGTGATCAGGAGTAGTCACCATGGATTCACTAAAGGGCAATCATGCTTGACCAACATGATTGCTTTCTACAATGAAACGATTACCTGGATGGATGAGGGGAGAGCAGTGGGTATTGTCTACTTCAACTTCAGCAAGGTTTTCAACACTGTCTCTCACAGCATACTCATAGGCAAATTCAAGAACTGTGGACTGGATGAGTAGCCAGTGAGGTGGATTGAGAACTGGCTGATGGCAAGAATTCCAAGGCTGTATTGAGTATGGCAAGGCTAGTTGGAGGTCTGTCAATAGCTAGGCCCCAGGTTCAAATATGGTCCATATTGTTTAACTATTTTATCCATGAGTTGTGACAAAGTGCAGATGCCTCCTCAGACAAGTTTGGCTGATGACAACAGAACTGGGAGGAGTGGCCGACACCCCAGAGGGCTGTGCAGCCCTTCAGAAGGACCTCAATAGGTTGGAGAGACAGGCCAAAAATAACTGAAATTCAACAAATGCAAGTACAGAGTCCTGCACCCAGGGAGGAATTACCCTAGGACAAGTATAGGCTGGGGATCTGCCTGCTGAAAGCAGCTCTGTGGAAAGGACCTGGGGTTCCTCGTGGACAATAAGTTGTCCATCAGCCAGCAGTGTGCCCTTGTGGCCAAGAATGCCAATGGTATCCTAGCGTGCATTAGGAAGAGCATTGCCAGCAGGTCAAGGAGAGATGATTGTTCCCCTCTACTGCAGCTCTAAGTGAGGCACATACTGAGTGCTGTGTCCACGAGGCTGGCTCCTCAGTACAAGAGAGACATCTCTTTTCCAGGCTGAATAATCCCAATTCTCTTATTCTTTCCTCATAGGAGAGGTACTCCACCCCTCTAATCATCTTGGTGGCCTTCCTCGGACCCACTCCAATGGGTTGATGCCCGTTACTTGTGCGCCTGGGGACTCCAGAGCTGGACACAGACTCCCAGGTGGGTCTCACCAGAGTGGAAGCAGAGGGGCAGAATCACCTCCCTCACCTCCTGCTTGAACTCCCACTGCTTTTGATGCGACCCAGGATACGATTGGGTTTAGGGCTGGAAAGCGCACATTTCTCTGACTCATGCCTAGCCTCTTACCCACCAGCACCCTCAAGTCCTTCTTAGCAGGGCTGCTCAACAATCTGTTAATCCCATCCTGTATTAATACTGGGGTTGCCCCTGACCAAGGTGAGTTCCTTGCCCCTTTATTTGACCAGCAGGTCTCCTACTCAGCCCTGGGGGTCTCTTGCCTTCCATGCCTATTCTTGCCCTCAGGATTGCTGGCTGTTGGCTCTCTATGGAAGATGTCTTAAAGATCTCCCAACTCTGTTCTAACTCCCTTGACCATGAGGGCAGTCTCCAGGGGATCCTATTGACTATCTCCCTGAAGAGCTGAAAGATTTGCTTTCCTAAAGTTCAGGGGCCTAACTTTACTTCTCACCTGACCCATATCTCCACAGGACTGAAGGACTCACCATCAACATGGATCACTGCAGCACAGGCTGCCTCCAAATTCTTGACGAATCCCAATTAGCCACTTGCGTTGGTGACACAATGCGTCCACTATCATATACTCTCTGGTACGGCTGTCATTACTCTATCACCTGGATCAGGAATACTTCCATGCTTCCACGAGTCTTTTGGATTGTTTCAGTTCACCATGCTTACTTTTACCAGCAGGTGTAGGGTGGCTGAAGTCCACCACAGGACAAGAGCCTGTGAACATGATGCCTCCGTAGCTGCAGCAAGAAAGGCTTCATCAACAGGCTCCCTTGACTGGGCAAGCTCTGTAGTAGACACCGAACCACAAGGTGCCATTTTGTTGCCTTGGTCTCTTATTCTGACCCACAGGCTTTCAACCCACATCTCTTCACACACAAGTCCACCTCTAGATGTAGAGGGAACCCATCTGCCGCTCTTGTTAGGGTTAAGGAAAAGCCTTATGGAATACCTCTGTTAACTTTGTGCTCACCCAGCTTGCAGTCTGGAGAGGGTTCAAGCTGGTGGGTCATGTGACTATGGAGCAGCTTGATGATTTGTTGCCTTTGAAAGGCCAGTTTTTAATAATGCAACAGGCACTGTTAAGGGGATTAAAAGGTTTTACTCAGTATTTGGGAATCCCAGGTGCACAACTTGATTGTCAGAAATGTCACACTCGTGTAATAAGCACCGGAATACAAGTCTTTAAGATTTCAGAATTAAGCATATCTATCTAGGATGCCCAATAAGAATAATTACAAATCAGTAAATGTCCCTATTTAGGCATGAATCCCCCCCAGATGAGTCAGACCAGTTTACACAAGTTGTTCTAGAGAGAAGGCTTCACCCAAGGCTGGAGTCCTCGGGTTTAAGATAGCACAGGCATGCTGATCCCTTCCGAGGATTTTGGTCTTTTTGCCCAGCAGAACCCAAACTAGCTGGATACAGGCTCCAGGAATTCAAACATGTGGGCTAAGGGGTACAGCGGATGCATAGAGGGAACAGAATGGTAAAAGAAGGGAGGCAAAAATCATCAAAGGCAACATTTCCGCTCCTTTTTAGAGACTAACAAGACTCCACTTTTCTAGTCTAATACACTACACTAACCATAACTACAACTATCAGAGATACTTATCTTTCACTTAAGGCTCAGTTCTGAACCATGAATAATACGGTTGAATTTTAAAGGTGTAATTTTTGAAAACTATCATGTAGAATTTGAATCCTCTTCCCAAATTTTCATACCAATCAATGGCCAAGTTACCACCCATCTAGAGGAGATAGTTGGGTACAGATCCAGCAATTGCTCCTGTTCAAGAGCTAATGGATATATTTTGGACCATTGCAAATGCAAGTTAATGGGCCGAATCCTGAAGTAATGGTTACAGCTTGGGCAGACACAGACATGTGAAAAACGAGTTTAAAACCACACTTAGCTTGATTTGCATAAGTCTCTGGTTTCCTCAAATTTGGTGGAGTCTTCTTGACTCTGGTAGTAGTGAGCTACGGTCCTTTCTCAGCAACTTTGACCAACAGGAGGGTGGGCAGCAAAACTTGGAACGGTCTCTTCCGCTCAGCTGCAAGGGTTGCTGTCTCACCAACTTGATGTAGATTTAGTCTCCAGTCTGGAATGGATGAGCAGGGTATCCAGTCCTATGGGCTTGGACAACACGGCGATCTCTGGATCTTCTGCAAATTGGAACTTAAAACCATTAAGCATTTCTAGCAAATCAGTTATGAGTTTTCCCCGGAATATGTGAAACCTGTATGGTTTGCCATACAAGATTCTAGGGATTTTATTGTCTCTCTCTTGGTTGTATGCGAGCTCTCAGCAAGGCTATAGGCAAGGCCTGAACACTGTCATATGAAGTTTCTTGGCAGATCTTACTGATCTGGGTTTTGAGGTTCCATTCATACACTCATCAACCTTGCCAACTTGCTTGGGGCCTGTATGGAAGCAACGAAGTCCCAAGTAGTCCCAGAAACCTGCAACTTCATGCAACCACGGTTTGCAATGAAAGTGGGTCCACTATCGATGACATCCCAAGGAACCCCAAACCTTAGAATATGTGGTGAGCAAAGCTTTTACTATCTATTTTGCTCTGTTGGTGCGACCAGGGGTAAGCCTCAGGCTATCCACTGAAGGTGTCACACTAGTACATTACATATTTGTATTCCCTCTTACAGTGCATTTTAGCAGAACCTTTTGACATAGTCTCCTGGGCAGATTTTTGCCTTTCACCCCTAACACAACCCTCTTGCTTGTGTCAGGATTGTTTCTACAACAGGTCTCACACTCTTGTTATAGATTGTACAATATCATCATCCCCTCTCCTAACCACTACCTCTTTCAGATGTTTTAAAAGATTTTCTGTTCTCCAGTGGGTACCCATGCTCCCTCTGGCTATTTTCGAAAGGAAGCGGAGGTTGGAGTTGTGTTGGTTTTGCCTTGGCCCAGTTTTGGAAGTGAGGCGGCCAAAAAGATGGCTCCTGTGAGAAGCTATCTGTAGGCTTCAAGTGTCCAGCAGAGCGATTGCTGTGTGCTCTGATGATGATGGACATGTCACTGACAAAACCTGGCAATTGAAGATAGTGGTTACAGCCTCTGTGAAAACATATTATAGAAGAAATCAAAACAAAAGGGAGCACATAGTTTTGCCAGTGGAGGAGGCTGAGAAATATGTCAGTGGAAATGCAGACACCAAGGTCAGGCAGGAGGGGGAAGAACTGCTCCAGGTGTCGGAGCTGGGATCCTTCTTTGCAGGCCGTGGTGATAGACCATGGTGAGAACAGCTGTCCCTCTGGCAGCCCATGGGTCCACAAGAGGATGCAGAGATCCACCTGCAGCCTGTGGAGAGAGTGAGGTCCCCACGCCACAGTGGGCGGATGCCAGAAGGGGGCTGTGTCCATGGGAGACCTATGAGAGAAGAGAGGCCTGCACCCAAGATGGAACGCCTGGCCTTAGGACTGCAGCAGGGAGAGGGACCCCACGGTGGAGCCAGTTTTGGGACGTGACTGTCTTGCCCTGGGGGGGACTCACGTTGCAGCAGATGTTGTGGACTGCTCTCCGTGAGAGTGGATTACACGCCTGGAGAGGTTTCACCAGAGAATGTCCTCCCTGGGAGGGACCCCACTGTGGCAGACGCAAGGAAGACTCCTCTCCCTCAGCACCAACAGATGATCGGTGATGAACTGAACCAACCCCCACAACCTCTTCTCCCCCCGCGCTTTTAACTGTCGGGGAAGGGGGAGGGAATGGGAAGAAGATCGGTGTCTTTAAGGTTGATTTTATTTCTGATTTCTCTGACTTTGTTAGTAAGTAAATTCCACTTCATAATTTAGGTAGTGCCTGTTTTGTCCCCGATCAAGTTTTTCCTCCCCTGCCCTTATCTCAACTCATGAACCCTTTTGTTAGTTTTTTTTTCTCTTGCTTTTCTTTAACCCAGTGGTGGTGGATGAAAGTGAATGAGCAGGTGTTATGGTGCCTGGATTTTTGCGCCAAGCATTCTAACAAACACAGCAGGAGTACAACCGTCCTGTTGGGGTAACAGCCCACCTCACCTTCCTTTGATTTGAGCTTTTAAAGAGCCTTAATAGTTTTTGATTTCTCTGATCGTATTTTAGAGTAAACCCTGTGCAAATCTACGCACCTTCTGTTGTACTACTGCAAGTTGTCTTTTCTGTACCCCTTTCATGTTGCTTTGCCAAAAAGGTAATTTCTCAATTCAGGGTTGTTTTCCCTTTTTGGATGATTCTGCAGTGCATGAAGTTACATCTTGTAGTCTGTCCAAGATATTCTGCAGCAGTGCAAGGATCTGTTCTGCATGCTTAATTCTTTACCTGAACAGTCAGCAGGCCACGTGCTTTCCAAATAGTTTGTGGGCATGAACAATGCTAAGTCATATCAGTCCTATGTCCACCTTCTCCCTCATTCAGTTCTAGAGCTCTCCGTCCTTGCAATCAGTTCAGCTTTCTGTAATGACACATCTGAAATCGAAGGCTTTTGCCCTCAATTACCTTTCGCTTGGTGGTTACTGGTAGCCTTGTCTCCTCTGCCATTCCTGGTGAAACTGCTTCCATCAGGAATAGTTCCCTGGTCTCGATTCTCCAGAGGCACGTCCTTCAGGTCTGGTCTGCTGGAATAAGTCTTCTCTAGTTTCTGCAAACAGTCATTCTCAGGCATGTTATCAAATAATGTGGGTGACAAAAAACATTCAGGGTTTATGGCAGATGTTGTTTTCCGGGTAACACATCCTGTTCCAACAACCACAGATTGGGTAGTTAAGCATTCTGCTTGGGGATAGCCAGTGTCTTCCTTTTTGCTCCAGCATAAACACCAGTGTGGTGGGGTACATTACACACAATGTGCTGCCCAATGGGTGAATTTATCGGGCCGTCCGTATCAGGAGACAGGTTGCGCATCAGCCCTCAAACACTCATGCCACTCCTTGGCTTAACATTCGTCTTAGTTGTGATAATAATATAGGCACTAGCTCTTCGATGGTCTCTTCAAGGTCTGTGCCATGTACTCCCAGAAGCAACACTGAGTCGCCCATATGGAAAAGTTCAATAAGCTTACTTAAGTTCCTGCAGCTTCCGGTTGCCCTGGGTGCTTAAATGTAGCCTTTGTACTCTTTTTGGATCATAGGATGTTCTCTTTTTGTGCTGTCCCTATGTGTTAGTAATATTGTAATTCCTATCATCTGCTAATGTAGAGGAAAGTTAAACAACCTTCTGTAACTATACATTAGTCGAGACTGGCTCGGTTTGGTTTTGGTGATGTCCCTCCCTTCACAGGACAATGGAGTGAAAGGGACAAGTACACACTACGTTTTTTTTTTTCCCCGGTAGAGGCTTTCGGGATCTAGCGGGGATAAAGTAAGCTGCTGCTCTCTGGTTGACTGCCTCCTCTTTTCTCCTTTCTTGGATTGTTTTTCCTCGAAGTTTTTTTTTTCTTCGTCATCTGAAGAATTGGAGAATTCCCAGTGGCACGACAGGCGAAGATCCTTCTCAGTGAACCACGGGAGATGACTCTGTCCACCCCTCTGGGGCCCGGGAGGGGATAGCTAACTCCCATGGAGGGAAGAGAAAGGCTTTGGGATCTTAACAGCTGGTTTCCACAGGTTTTTGTTTAGTTTGGTTTTTTTTTGTTTTTATAATTTTAAATATAGTTTTTTTTCCCCCTTTTTCACTTTCCTCTCTGTGGAAAGGTTTGTCTGCTTAGGACTCGGGTGGGGAAAGGTAGGCGGGGAGGTTTTGCTGGAACTTGGGGATTATTTTGCTCCCGTTGAGTTCGTGTGCAAACCATGACAGCTGCCTTTAGGTGTCCCATTACAGTAGGTTTACTCAGTATTTTTCGCAGTTACTCCAGTGTACTTTTGGCCAGCTGGCTTTCATGAATCATATCTAGGTGAGACTGATCTTATCGTGTCACCATGCTCTAGTATAGCGTTCCTCCTATAGTCTCGCAACAAGCAAAACGAGCTTTTGACCTATTTAATCTGTTGGCACAGGAGTAGGGGTATATGGAAAAAGATAAATATTCGGACCCAAAACAGTAATCCACTCGAGTTCATTGTCAGTGTAGTCACAGTTCCCTACTGGTAATCGAACGTGGGTCACAGCAGTTAGAGTCTGAAACCACTAGACCACTAGGGAATGTAATCTGACTTAATGCTCTCCTGTTCAGAGACTTTCTGTATTGGCTTATCAGACTTGCCTTAATTGCGATTGTTTTCCCTTTGTTTTGGCACTGACTTCGGTCTGTCCCCGCTCCCCTTCCGGGGGCGGCACCCGGGAACAGCAACAGGAACTGTCCCCGCTCCGGCTTGCTCCCTCTTCCAGGCCTGTCAGGTGGTGGTGGACCCGGCCCCTTTCCTGCCCCAGGGCTGTCAGGGGGTGGTGGACCCGGCTCCATTCCAGCCCCACTCCTGCCCCCAGGGCTGTCGGTTGGTGGTGGACTCGGCCGCGCTCCAGTCCACTCCTGCCCAGGGCTGTCAGGGGGCCGGTGGGCAATCATCCCGCCCCTCCCAGCCCAGAGGACTGGGGGAGGGCGGCCAGGGAGGGGGCGGCGCACCTCCTCTGTCCCGTTCCGCTTGAAAAGAGGGAGTCGGGGAGGATTCTTTTAATAGATTTCTTGAACAAAAAAATAAAAGCGCAAACCAGGCAATAATTATATCTGAAACTGTTTATTGATAATGAAGGGTAAGTGTTCCTACCACTTCCAAGAAGGGGATAAAAAAAGAGAAGATAAGGAGAAAAAGAGGAGCAAACAGCAGACAGATTGTTACCCGTGACCCCGGGCACCATCAAGCTGGGCGGGAGCGTGTGTGCTGCGAGCCACGAGGAGCCTGTGGTGGCTCCTGAGGCCGGCTTGGGTGCGATTTCCCAAACAGAGCGGCTGCTTTCCCTCCCGTCAGCAAGAAACACGTTGCCCTGTGGTGGGGCACATTCGTGAGATAGCTGTGGCGGCTGTGCAGGTGGGGCTTCGGGCACTGGCCGGACACACGCTGCGGGCCGGGCTGATGCTGCCGGCTGCTGTGGGACCCACGACAGCGGCTGCTGCAGGCGGCGGCTCCGTCGCGGAAGAGAGCAACACGAGCTTGTAGGTCGAGATGCTCGGGAAGCGGCGAAACAGAGAACAGGGGGCAGACACTAGGTCGGATAGCGAGACACGGACTGTGCCGTGGCCTTGGCCATTTTTAGAGCTTTGTTTAGGGGGGCTGGGCCTCGGACACAGCCTGACTTAGATGCACTGAAACAGCGCAAGACAGATTAGTGTGACCGCACCACGGAGGATGAACGGGATTGAACAAGAGCTGACACCCAATTATAGAAAGGAACATGGTGCATGGAATTGAAGGCGCCTAAGCCCATGTGACTGCTGAGGCATGTTGATGGTGTGATCTATGTGCGTGGAGATAAGAAAAGTGGTATATATAAGCGTGCTAGTTGCTGGAGATAGAGCTGAGCTGAAATCCGAAGAATTAATAAAGAACCTGTTCTGCGCCTCTCGTGTGTCTTTCCTGCGCCGGGGATCTGCGGGCGTATCGGGGCTTCCAATACAGGACCACAGGGAGAAAAGAAGAGGAAAAGCGAGGGAGGGAGGCCAAAGGTGAACCCTCCAGGTTGGTCCTGGCTCCTCAAGAACTTGCCAAAAAAATGGCCCCGTTGTGTCGCAGTTAGCTGCTTTTATATGCCACACCCTCCCATAGCATGATTTCCCGCGTGTTTTTCCACGCGCTGTTTTCCCAGGCATCCGGGCATCTGCCCACCAAGCAAAGGGGGGCAGGGCTCTTGCAAGAGCAGTAGGGAAGCTGTCTTGTCCCATGAGTGGCTGACAAGGCAAAACCTCCTGAGTGACAGAGCTCCCAGCACATAACACAATGTTGAGGCATAAATAAAAATCAAGAAGTTTGGTCCCTCATCTCATCCCTCATTTTTCTCCACCGGTGCGGTGCAGCATCAGCGGTGGAATGGGGTGATCCTCCCCCTGCTCTCTTCTCCTTAGTGAAACCATCTCCCACCAGTCCTTTCTGGCGGTTGATTTGTAAGCCTTGCTCTCTGTTTTAAAACTATTGCAAACAACTCCGATATCTCAGCTCCTCATACCTGCCCGGACTCTGATTTTCTACCAATAACTCAGTAATCCAACTCCAATTATCCAGACTCCCAAACTGTGGCCATCTCCCTTCCAGTTCTAAGACTAAAACTGGCCCAAACACATGTGCAGTCTTACTACTCCCCCATGTTCAGAGCTGTCTCTTCCGGTTAGAACTCGCAATGTTCAATATTAACACTATGGGCTTTCACGGGTATCTGAATACTTGAAGAGGATGAACACACCCCATGTTCTGTGTTTATAAATGAAAAATGCAAATAGAGTTTGAAGCAAGAATCGAACCTGTGAACTCGCCCCCCCACTACAAGATTGCAACGCTAACCTATACGCAAAAGCAGACAAGAAAGAAAGCAGAAGCGATGCATGCAAGAAACCTGGCCCTTGCTGGTCTCAACTTCCACCCTAGCAGAGAGACAGCTCCTGGCCTTTCAGCTGCTGCCTGCACTGAGGCCCTGTAGCAAAGCTCTCAGGCCTCTGTGATGGGTAACAGCGAAGACGTCCTCTTCTTTCCACACCCCGTGAGGAAAAGGTAATTTTCCTTTACACCAGAAATGACCCTTTTATAAGGCCCCCCCTGCGCACA